>JAJOOJ010008212.1:0-55953 GCA_029582625.1 Solanum boliviense | reverse complement strand
GTGAGTCCTCAATGATTCGAGGGCTATGTTATGTTTCCTACTCCAATGTTTTGAGACTTTAGCTTGCAATTGTATTTTGACTATGAGGGGAGCCTGTAGTATGTCATGGCCCCCGTCCTATCTATGTATGTAGAGGTGTACGTTGGACAAGAATTTTGTAAATGAGCTTGACTCTTGTTCTATGATGTCATTTTGAAATGGTTTGCCCTTAGTCCCTATTTCCCGTTAATTAATGTTGAATGTGCTTCCGCGATCGATGAAGTGTGATGACAAGTTTGAGAGGCTTGTTTGGGGTTCCTTCGGGTTCCTCATTCGCCATGTCACGTCTAGGCCCTAGGCTTGGGTCGTGACACATACTTTATGTGAGGGCATTTAGATACTTTTTGTTGATCTTGAACTTACACAAGTAGCAAGTATTGTGAGCATGAGAATCTTTGGTAATGGTATGTCACAACTTGAATCTTTGAGTACACAATAGATTCCTGCATAAGTAAATTGAGTCTTGTTGTGTGCATTCATGATTGAGTCTTGCGTAGCACTGTTTGAGACATCCTATTTGAACTCCTGAACTTGAGTTTTACTTGAGGACAAGCAAAAGTTTAAGTTGGGGGTGTTGATTAGTCCACAAATTGGACTCATTTAGGGCTATATTTTAATAGAAATTGTGTCCTTGAATGCTTATTTTATCTTAATATATGATAAAAACCATTAAGTTTCAGGTATTTCAAGTTTTAGTGGAAGCATGGACACTTAGGCGCAAAAAGGAACAAAAAAGCTAAAAATAATGAAGAAGTTGAAACCTGAGCATCGCCAACCACGCTTGGCGATTAGCCGAAGGGATGCACTTTACCCTTTGTTCTAGTACACGAAGCCCTGAAGGAGAAAGATAAAAAAAGGTGATGAAAGGAGCAATCGGAGTATCGCCGAATAGTTTTGCGAAGCAGTACTATGTCGTCCAACGACACAGGGCACGACGATGCTGAAGGCTAGTGCAAGAAGGCGACAAACTACACCAAAGGGCGAATCGCCGAGTTAATCGGTGATTCTGACTAACCTCATCGAACGATCCGCCATCACTAATTTCTGAAGTCTATAAATATTAAACACTTTATTAATTTTTAGAGGATTCGAACATTTATTTTAATTTTCACAATAGAATAGTAGTTTTTACTGTAAGTGAGAGGGATTTGGAGACTTGAAGGAGAAAAGGATTTTCATCTTCTAGATTTGGAGTTGGGTCTCTTAGATTCTTCATTCATGGCCTGTAACAAGACTTAAATCTTCATACCCATTTGAATGCAAACTCATTTAGGTATACATTTCTATCTCTTGAAGTGTGGTTAAAAACCCCAGTTCTTGGGGTGTGATTTAGCGAATATAGGATAAGATATTTATTGGGTGTTGCTTGCTGATAGTTTATTTGTAGTTTAATTGTGATTTCATTTAGTGGTTGTGTATGAATCTAATGAATTTGTAGTTGCAAATACAAGTTTATTTATGTGTTTTTGGCTTGCTTGAGAGAGAGGACGTAAAACTAAGACCACTAAATTGATTGCTTAAGGAGTGGGTTGACATGAGGTTCATCCCGAGAGGGTGAGCCCTAGTCCCATATCCTAACACATAGCTCAAGAAAGTGAGTGTGGTAAGACGTAGGCTTGCCTTCATGTGGCAAGTGGGTGTCCGAGAGGAACCCATTTGAAACAGGGTAAGTTGCTTGAGAGAGAACTTATTTCCACATAAAGCTTAGCCTAGTCACTATTACTCTATAACTTTTCTATCGAAAGAATGTACCCAATACTTTAGATTAACCTATATTCCGGTCACATCCCAAAAATCTCCCTCTCATTGTTTAGATTCCATTGTTAATTTGTTGTTTTTATTTATTTGTGAAAAAACCCCATTTGATATTTGACACATTATGACACCCCTTTTATATATTATGTTTTTACTCGTTAATGTCTTTAGCTACGACTAGTTAGAACTAAACTTTATTCTTCTATCAATTCTCAAAACCACTCTCTTGGGACAACTCCAACTCTTGGTTGGGTTATTATACTATTGCACGATCGTAGACATTTGAATTGGAAGTTGTGTCATTGATTACGGTGAACATCAGGGAGACAGTTTTGACAATCATCATTAAATGGGTAAGAATGGTTTATATGAAAAGAGGGGCATATTATTATATCATATTTTGTGGGTATATAGGTGAATGAGATTATAACAATTTGGAAAATTTATTTGCTGCTATGCAACGTTACTTTTATCAATTGTTGGATTTTAATTATGATTATTATTATTTGTTATGTTGGTGGCTGGGCTTCTAGTCTTACAATGATAAGGGGGTGATTGGATGTAAATATGGGTTAAGGTTTCCGTAAGATTACCATATATGTATTGGTTTCAATTTTTGATCTTTTCAATTTATTTGAATAGAATGTTTTGATTTGGAAGGTTCAAGTCCCGAAGTGATTGTTGGATTATTTGAGGGAAGTGGATTTCTCAACCCTTGTTAAGTGTATAGAATTTTGTATTTCCTTGTGGTATGTGTTGGGGAGTAATGGGACTTGGTGATGGGTTGACTTGTAAATATTGAATAATTCTAATGATGAAAAAGGGGTAATAAAAGGCAATGTGATTAATTATCGGTGTATGATGTCTTGAGAATAGTTTGAAAGGTTTATTGATTCATTGTTAATATTGTAGCACAATTGTGTTGTTGTGAATTGTGCATAAAAGGCAATGTTATTAATTATTTGTGTGTGATGTATTGACAATGGTTTTGAAAGGTTTATTGATTCATTTTTGAGGATATATCACGATTGTGTTGTTGTGAATTGTGTGTTATTATGAAAATGGTCATCTTCTCATTATTTGTGTGAACATATCATTTGCATTAGTTATGCGACATGGTTGTGATAAGTGTTAAGTGAATTGAGGAGGATATATCATTTCTAGAAATGTGTCGCGCACCGCGACATATACTATGATTCAATGGACGTGTCGCACATCGCGATAGATTCTATTATTGAGGGACATGTTGCACGCCGTAACGAATTTTATTATCGAGGGTCGTGTCACGCGCCGCGACGGATGCATGGACAGATATATCTCCCATGGATCCCATACTGCGACACAACGGGTGTTTATCATTAGGTCAGACATGCATCACTATAATTGACATTGCATTGCACATTGTTATCATTGGTGAACTTGATCTTGTGTGTTACTGATCTTATGAGTGTCTTTCTGTGAATCTTGTGATTGATGAATATTGAGCTTGTTTTTTAGGATACGTAATTGTTAGAGTGTTATTGTTAAGCTGTGTGCTATGTAAATTGTGAACTGTTAGGTTGGACTTGTTTTATGCAGGTTGTAGTTTTGGAGGTTCGGTTGGGGTGTAAGGAGTACCCGTATTCTATTCCATTATCTTGTGTTTAGAAGTTTACTTTCTGAGTACCGTGTGGTTTGGTACTCACCCCTTGCTACTACATTTTTGTAAGTTACTAGCTCGGATCATTTGGGATACTCTCTATTCTCTCCTTATCCGAGGCTTCCTATGGAGATTTGTGAGGTAGCTGTTTGTTATCTTAGCAAACCTTCTTACTCCTTTTTATGATCTTGTTCTAATCTAGAAACAATGTAATTTTAGACTTGTATCTTTCGTTCGATTCAATTTTAATAATATATAGGCTTATACACGTCACAACCAAGTTTTTGGGGTTTTATTAAGTTGACTTAGTTATCCGCATTTATGATATTTTGAGATTTCATTTCCTCTTACTTCCGCATAGTTTATGAAATTTGGGTTTTAGGCTAACTTGTCTTGGTGGGATAAGACGAGTGCCATAATGTCCAATTTTGGGTCATGACATAACTCATCTTGTACTGAAAGTTATGGTCATTTGAAGTTGACCCAAAACTCATACATAGCAAAACTTGTCAACTTTCAGATTTTCATTATTTCCAAAATTAAATCTTTAAAATTCTAGTTCACTCTAAGGTAGGATGTTACATCTCCCCCTTGGGATCATTCCTCCTCGAAAGAGATTACTCTATGTAGGCTAAGGGTGTAGCATCTAACATATAGCTCAAATACCCAACAAGCAATATATAACACAACATTCAAACTTAAAATAAATGCCAAGAAAGGATTAGTACGTTAATTTTGAATTTCTCCAAACTTAAAGAGATGTGGGTATCTCTTCCTCATGTCCTCCTCAGCTTCCCAAGTAGCTTCCTCAACAAACTGATTTCTCCACAGAACCTTGACTGATGCTACTTCCTTGGTTCTTAACTTGCGAACCTGCCGATCTAGAATCTGCATGGGAATCTTATCATAAAATATGCTATCCTTAATACCAATATCTTCAGTAGGTATGATAAGTGAAGGATCACCCATACACTTCTTCAACATGGATATGTGGAATACCGGATGAACCGTTGCTAACTCTTTGGGTAGCTCTAACTCATAGGCTACATTGCCAATCCTATTGGATATCATGTAAGGACCAATATATCTGGGACTGAGTTTCCCCTTCTTACCAAATCTCATAACACCCTTCATAGGTGAAACATTCAAGTAAACCCAATCATCTACTTCAAACTCTAAGTCTCTTCTCCTAATATATGTATAGGAATTCTGATTACTTTGCGTTGTTTTCAATCTCTCTTGAATAACCTTCACTTTCTCCATAGCTTGATTAACTAAGTCTTGTCCTATCAACCCAGATTCACCAACCTCAAACCACCCAATAGGAGATCGACATCTTCTCCCATAAAGAGCCTCATAGGGAGTCATTTGGATGCTAGAGTGGTAACTATTGCTATAAGAAAACTCAATGAGAAGTAGGTGATCATCCCAATTACCCTTGATAATTGATCACACAGGCCCTCAACATATCTTCTAAATTCTGAATGGTGTGCTCTGCTTAGACATCAATTTGAGGATTAAAAGTAGTACTAAAGTTCACCTTTGAACTTAAACCTTTCTGGAATCACTTTCAAAATTGTGCAGTAAATTGTACACCTTTATCTGAAATAATGGACATCAGAACTCCATGAAGTCTGACTACCTCTTAAATATATAACTTAGCATAATCTTGTGCTGAATGGGTAGTCTTTACCAGTAAGAAGTGGGCTGATTTAGTCATTCGATCTATAATCATCCAAATCGAATCATGTTGTCTGCGAGACCGTGGTAAACCTGTGCTGAAATCCAAAATAATCATCTCCCACTTCCATTCCAGAAGATCTATATTATGGGCCATACCACTCAGCCTATGGTGCTCTACTTTGACTTACTGCCAATTTGGACACTTCGCAACAAACTTTGCAATGCCCTTCTTCATACAACTCCACCAATAGACTTCTCTCAAGTAGCAATACATCTTTGTGGAACTTGGATGGATAGAATATCTGGAGCTATAAGCTTCCTCCATTATCCTCTCTTGGAGTTCATCCACCCTTGGTACACATAATCTGCCTTGATGCCTTAATACATCATCTCCCCCTTGTTCGAAAGACATCACTTTTTGCTTATGAAAATTTTCCTTCAATTCAAGCAAAATAGGATCTTGGTGTTGTTTCTCTTTCAATTCAAACACTAATGATGATTCAACCCCATTAATCGCCACTACTCCTCCTTCTTCGGAATCCCATAGTCGAACTCCTAATCGTGCAAGTCTATGCACATCATTTGCTAACTCTTTCTTGTCTCCCCAACATGGGCGGTACTACCCATAGAAAATCTTCTCAAGGCATCAACAACAACATTAGCCTTACTTGGGTGGTAGAGAATACTCATGTCATAATCCTTGAGTAATTCAAACCACCTCCTTTGTATGAAATTAAGCTATTTCTGACTACAGATAATGAAGACTCTTGTGATGGGTGAACAAATCCACACGAACACCATAATGATAGTGACGCCATATTTTTAAAGTAAATACTGCAGCAACAAACTCTAGATCATGGCTTGGGTAATTCTTCTCGTAAACCTTAAGCTGTCTGGAGAAATAAGCTATAACTTTGCCATTTTGCATCAATACACAACCCAATCCAACTCTAGACGCATCACAATATACCACAAAGACTTGCATACTTTCTGGTAAGGTCAATACTGGGGCAGTAGTCAACCGCTTTTTCAATTCCTAAAAGTTTTTCTCACAGGCTTTAGATCATTGAAACTTAACTATTTTCTGAGTCAACAGGTCAAAGGAGATGAAATAGATGAGAACCCCTTGACGAACCTTCTATAATACCTAGCCAATCCCAAGAAACTCTTAATGTAAGTTGGAGACGTGGGTCGAGGCCAATTCTGCACTACCTCTATCTACCATTTGCCGTTCCTTTGAAACCACGTGCCCCAAAAAGGCAACTAAAGTAAACCAAAACTTACACTTGGAAAATTTTTCATAGAACTTCTGTTTTCCAAGGATACCCAAAACAATATGAAGATGGTCGAAATGCTCTTCCTTACTCATCAAATAAACCAGAATGGCATCAATAAAGACAATAACAAAAGAATCGAGGAATGGTTTGAACACACCATTATTCAATCTCATGAAGGCTGCAGGGGCATTGGTCAACCCAAACAACATCACTATGAACTCATAGTGCCCATAGCGGGTCCTAGATGATGTTTTGGGTAAATCCTCATGCCTAATCTTTAACTGATGATAACCAGACCTTAGGTCAATTTCAGAGAAAACTGATGCACCCTGCAACTGGTCAAATAGATCATCTATCCAAGGCAATGGATACTTATTTCGAATGGTAACCTTATTCAACTTTTAATAGTCTATGCACATCCTCATACTACCATCCTTCTTCTTAACAAACAAGACAGGAGAACACCATGGCAGAGCACTAGGACGGATGAAACCTTTATCAAGAAATTCCTGGATTTGAGCTATAAGCTCTCTCAATTCTGTTGGAGCCATGCGATAAGTAGGAATAGAGATGGGGTGACTGCCCGGTTCCAAGTCAATGCAAAAATCTATATCCCTATCTGGAGGCCTAGTAGACAAATCGGTAGGAAACACTTCCTAGAATTCAGACAGTACATGAACAGACTCATTTGAGGGATACTTAGCATCAACATCCCGAATATGAGCCAAATATGCCAAATACCCCTTCCCCACCTGTTTCCTAGACCGAATGAAATATAAGACCTTAGCTTGCTTAGGCTAGTACACCCCTTCCTACTCTAACTTTTCCCGACATGGGATCTCTAGAGTCATAGACTTAGCATTACCATTAAGCATAGCATAATAGGGGGACAAGCAAGTCACGCTTAGGATTATATCAAAGTTAGTCATATGCAGAATAACCAAATAGCCTAAGTCTAAAAACCCATAAACAGGTTAGAACAAGCACGATAGACATAAATGACTATAGCAGACTCTCCAACTAGGGTAGAAATATGGATGGGGGCATCATGCACTTCATAAATTTTATTGAATATCAAGGCAAACTGAAATGACACATATGAATAAATAGAAATTGGATCAAACAAAATAGTATCCATACTTTCATAGAGAAGAATAGTACATATGTTGACTCCATGAGACGCCTTATTCTTAGGTTTGCCCAGAAAGGCATAAAACTGATCCCTGTCATCTTGACGGGCAACCTCCTTGCCTGGCTGCACTTCTCCCCTACCTGCATTACCATTTCCCTGGCCTCTACGGCCTCGCTGTTTCCCTCCTCGCCCACATTGTGGATGTCCTCGCCATTACTACTGCTGCCCGTTGGTACCTCTGCTCTAGTCTGTTCCTGTACGGGTCAGACATGTACTATGGGGACAATCTCTCCTCATATATCTAGGTTCTCCATAATTGTAACAACTATGGTCAAATGATGGCAGCAATGCAGGTGCTACTCCTTGACTATCCTGAATAGGATTCTGCTGTGGAGTTCTTGAGTATCCACCTATAGAAGCGGGCATGGGTTGGTCGGGCTACAGGTGTCGGCCTACCTGAACCTCTGGAGTGGAAACCATGAAAGTTACTTGTGTTCTTGGACTTCTTAGCCAAAGCCTTGGTATACCCATCACGTCGAACTCCTTCTACATTCTTCATAAAGTATGTCACCTCATTAAAACTTTTACTTGCAGAGGTCATGTGACTAGACAATACATATAATTTGGGGTTCAATCCCTTGACGAATAGATGAATCCTCTCTTACTCTTAAGTTACCAACTGTGTAGCATATCTGGACAAGGCATGGAACTTAGCCTCATAAGCAGCTAAAATCATCCCACCTTGCTCCAAGGCCATGAACTCTTCCTTCTTGCGATCCCTCAATGTCCAGGGCACATACTTCTCCAGAAACAAAGCATAGAACTGCATCCAAATGAGTGGGGGCAAGACTTGCGATCTGCATTCCACATAGGCCCTCCACCACTTCCTAGCCTTACCTAGAATTTCGACGGTCACGAACTCTACTCCATGATAGTGTACAATCCCTAACTTGTGAAGACTCTCATAGCAATCCAGAATGAACTCATAGGCATCCTCACTCAGAACCATGGAACACAAACAACTTCAGCTTCAGAAACTTAGTCAACATCTCGTGCTCAGTACATGTCATCACAGGGCACAATAGGGGACAGAAGAAGGAATCAATGCCTAATTATCCATTTACCTTGGGAACAGTAACAACAATGGGGTTGTTGACTAGAGGTTGAGCAGCCTGCGCTTTGGGAAGGACTCCAGAGCTGACCAACCCTTTTAGAAAAGTCAAGATCTACTGAGCTATCACTGGGTATAAGGGAGGAAGGGATGTAGTCTCAGCCCGTGCGTTCTCCTCTGGTCAAACATCCTACTCGTCTTTGATCTCCACATTCTCTTACACCTCTTCTTGGGGTGCAGGAGGGGTCTCTTCCTTGGGAACATTATCAACTGGGGCTCCACCTATGGCCGGTGCTACCCTTTCTCGGCCTCTTCCATATCCTCTTCATCTACCCCTGCCTAGGCCATGGCCTCTTGGTGTGAGATCCTCTGTTGTCTCTTTGATGGGAGCTACGGGCCTGACGTTGTTGTATCGCGTGCTAAACTATCTGCAGACAGAAGAGGGAAGGAGATTAGAGACTATTTTGAATCACCAGATACCAATTGGAATCAAGTCATAGAATAAAAAGTAGAAGGAGACAAAGAGATTTTCCTAAATTCATGTAGCCTCTCGAAGAAAAATATAGACGTCTACGTACCATTCTGCAAGACTCTACTAGACTCATTTTTGTACAATGAGATCAACGAACCTGGGTCTCTGATACAGACCTTGTCATGACCTAGACCACTGTGATTTGTACCCACACTAACCCTCCAGTGGGACCTGAATAAACAACTTAAAGAAACAAAACCATTAAAAGATACGGAAGCCATTTTAAATAATTAATTAAGTACCGAGTTCCCCATAAAATCAGAAAGTTTAACAAAACAACAAAGTCCAAACCTCGCGGAAATTCAACCCCTAGACCTGAAAGTCATTGTACGAAATATCTACTAATCAATAAGTCTAAGAAAAAAGAGGTGCAACCCCGAAAACTAAACTTAGGTAAAAGTCCAAATATATAGTCCGAGTCCAAAGATAATGGACTAAACTAATGATGGATCTATGTAAGCCAAAAAGAACTGGCTCACCCTCGAATCCGATCTCAATCAATGATCTCCTAACTGAGGTCTGTCACTAGCTGCCTGAAGATGCCCTGTACTCAACAATGAAAGGGAAAGTGCAGTATTAGTACACGAAACCACAGTGTCCAGTCAGTACAACCACAGTCACAATCACACCCATAATGAACAATGCACATAGTCACACAGTAAAGTAACAAGTTCATAGCATGTAATTGTTCGTACTAATCATTTCCTTAGATTCGATTCAAGTTTCTCTATTCACATACATGCATGCATACAATGGAGCAAGTAACAAGCATATATAACACAATAGGAACTCGAAACCATCACCTACCTCGAAACCAAGCCTGAATACTCCTAAGACACTTGAATCTTCCCTTTATGGAGTCTTGCAACTTGTTCTTGGTCTAAAACAATTAATTAATACAAGGATTCATAAACAAGGCCTAATTTACCATAATTATTTCAAAATAATAACCGAATGCCAAACCCATGATCATAATGCTCATCTAGGGATTTTCCACCATCAACTTCAGGGCAAGACCCTCCCCCAACGATAATTAATATGGATTTTATGTACCAAGAATCAAAATACGGATTACGGGACTAATTACATTAACTTTGGCGTGAGAATTCATGGAAATTTGATGTGATACTGCCATAGATCGTCCCTTAGCTCGTAAGAATGAGGTTTTGTAGAAAATGACATTTTTGGGGTTTTCCCAGTTTAAGTCGCGACTGTCCAACAACAGCGGGACCCATCCCGCCACAGTAGCCAAGCCCTGGCAGAATTAACCCCGCCTCGGTGGCTTGCACGGAGACAAAAACTCAGAATTTGAGTTCCAAGCTTCCATTTTGCAACACACCTTAAAACCATGGTGTTCTAAATCTGCCCCTTCATGCCAAGATCAGTTTCAGGAGTTTTACTCGCCCTAATTCAATTCCATAAAGACACACATGGTCCTTAACATCGTAGCTATCCGCACATGTGATCAAACTCATAATTAAATCCCCCCATCCATTACCGAATTTCTCTAGACCTCACCTCACTCAGATTTCATCTAATTCTGTCCTAGGCTAGAAATTTCCAAGTTACTACTCAGAAGTTTTACGGCTTAGATTCCTTCCCTATTGGCTTTTCCATAACAACGAGAACAGGTCATTACAATTGCAAGCAAATTGGCAAGCCTAGTGGACCAAATTTTCCCTTCATCTGTTCACTCACAAAACAAATCTGCAAATCTGAACTCACAAAATTGCAAAAGTTGAAAAATAAGTACTTCAAGATTTGTCTTATAGTTTCATCTAGTCTACAGTTTGACAAGACTAGAAGCAGGGGTATTTGTATACATTGAAATTTTGTGGGACTCTGCATGATGTGTTTATTTCGAGATGGGACCCTACAAGGTATGTTCAATTCCAATTAGGTTTCTTGAAGGCTACTCAACCATAAATCTTAGTTCATATCATGACCCAAAAAGGACGTGATGGCACATGTCTACTCCGACCATGACAGTTCAATCTCAACCCAATGAAATGAAACAAATGCGGAAATATAAAGCAAAACAAGATGTGGAAAACTTATTCTTTCTATATAAATAAATCCCAAAATCTGGTTGTCACGTGTACAAGCCTCTAAATACATATAGTGTGGAATTGAAATAATTACAAGTCTCGACCTTTGTTTCTCAAATAGAACAAATTGTAAAGGAAAGGATAAAGAGGGCATGCCGACGTCACCGCATCTACCTGTCCAAATCCTTGAAAAGCCTTGAACTCAAAAGAGGAGGAAGAAGAAGAAAAAAGAGATCACATAGATCCGTGCTCGGAACCTAGACAAGCATAGAAGCAAGGGGTGAGCACCAACAACACGATACCCAGGAAGAAACCTAATAAACATGCCATATAGCTAGAAATCAAATACCTTTTACACTCCAACTAACCGTCCTCAAACTAAAACCTACACAAAAATTAGCACAACCTAACAGATCTACAATACACATATCACAAGGCTTAAATTACAGAGCTCAATTGTCACAATTAAACAACAAAACATATCAAGTCAATCTCAATGTCAAGTAGATCAATCACACGCAATAAGTTTATCAATCAAAATTAACAAGTAAATCACACATAAGCATCAAAATGAATCAAATCAGAATAATCGATCTCTTACAAAACCCATTTCCCATAGGCACAATATCACTGGCTAGAACCATTTCCCATTGGCTTTATATTAAATAACTTGCCCAAACCGTTTCCCATGTGCACAATATCACTAGCCGGAATAATTTACCATCGAAGTTATGTCAAGTCACTAGCTCGAACCATTTCCCATCGGCCTTAATATGTATTCACTATTCGGCAATGACCTCAGCATCATAAGCATCACAAATCTCATCATAGTGCTCAATAATCAATCCGTACAAGTAATATCACACCACATGAAAGATACAACAATTCATACAATTCAAGTGCACATTCATGCTATCAAACATTTCATCAATCAATCAATAAGGGTCACAACAAGATATTTCACACTATCATGTTCATCACATAGCCTTTTAATTTCAACCCCTTTATATGTATTAAGATTTATCAACTGGAAATTAACCCTTTACTTCATCCCCATTACTCCCAACACACAAATAATAAAGGGAATACACGAGTTCTTCAAGAATACAAGGTTTAGGAGATCACTTGACTTACGTGAAACAATTAATTATTCCAAGAGTTGACTCTTCCCTTTTTGAAGCCACATAATCTATAACAATCAAGTATTCACAATAAATCTCCGAGAACAATAATACCCACATTAATTACTTTAAAAGAATGAGTCAATCAACTCATAACCCAATTCAGAAAAAAAGGTTTGAGTCAAAAATTTAAATTTATTAAAAGATTTATGAACTCATTGGAGAAAATTATTTTCAGAAAAGACTGCAAAACAATTCAAAATATCCATTTTAGTTGAAAACTTGAGTTATTGAAAAACCTTGTTATTTACCAATCAAAATCTCAATTTTTTAATATTAGAAATAACAAATGATCAAGGGAAATGAAGTTTTAGGATCATGAAAGTTTACCCAATTGATTTAGCACAAGAAATCATTTTCCAAATCACCACCAAGGGTTTCCTAAGCTAAAAAATTGAAAATGGGGCTTAAACCCTAAAAATGGCAACCAAAAACCCTTGCAGATATCACAAAAGCGACCAGGGGTTCGCGTCTTGCTTTAATAAAACATCTTTCACTAAAGTGAAGGTCGCTTATGCGGCAGGCCCTTCACTTCTGCAAAAGTGAGTCTTGTACCTCTACAAAACACAACCAAGATGAAAACATCAAATCGGCCATCGAGATTCTTTCGGAACCCCGTGAACAGAAAGCATAGATGAAAATTCATTGTACACGAAGTTTTAGACTCAATGGAACCATCAAAACATGAATCTGAGGTCTCCTTGACCCAACATCCATGAAAACGACAGGAAACTAACGCAACGCCTAAATGACTAATATGAGCTCAACACCTCTCAAATCTCAAGAAAGACCTATCCAAGGCCTAAAATCATCACCCTAATTCAAAGAGACTCTCGGAATTCTTATTCGAGCATCTAAACAATGAATTTTGCCAAAGTCAACACAAAGTCTAAATTTTCATTTTTTCACAACCTAGGACATCAAATTCTCAAAAACTTTGAATTTGAAGAAGACAACTCTCACAAGTCGAATTCCACATTTCAGGACTGATGTTATCAATAGAATTTAATTTCGACACTCGAAACTCCAAAAAAAATAACTTTTAAGCAACTTAGCCATCCAAAAGGACTTACAAAATTCTGAACTAACTCAAAGATTGAAGTAACTTTTCAAATCAATCATTAATGACTCAGGGTCGATATCAGGAGGAGAAAAATCATAAATTCATGGAACTTTAAAAAAATGACCTATCAGGTCATTTCAATTCATGGATATATAAAAGGTACTAATTCTCTTAAAGAAGCATATCGAATATTCCACAAATTAATGAAATATTCATAGAGAGATCAAAATGAATCATGCGAATTCAAGAAATATGCCGCAGACGATTATCGAATCATGGATAAGTCTGTTATGAGAGAAGAATCAATGGAGGAACATAACTATAACTACAATGTTTATCAATAAACTTATGCTTCTTCATATTCTATTTGTGTTTACAATTTATTTTTTTGTTACTTTGAAATTTTTTGCAAAGAAAGGGACAAAGAGGAGGGTTCTATAGTTGCTTTGAAGAGGATGTCCTAGAGATAAACACAATTCAAAACTAATATACGAAAAGCTTGTAAATAACTTACTATAGTTGTTTATCAATAAATTTTAAAATTTTAAAGTTAGATTTAACCATTTAATAACCAACTAAAAACTTAAATTTAATTTAGAAAGTCAACTTTCTTGTATTATTACAAATTATTTTGTTTCTATATGATTTTTCGAGTCAAAAGTATATAATCCTTAAATTTTTTTCCTTATCGATCTTCCTATGCTTTCAATTGCTAACAAAACTTGTTCTTGATGCAACTTACTAATTTTAATAGATTAATTTTTTGGAAAGTTATCCTAAATAGACATCTTATTTTATCATAATTTCTAAAACTTTCTACCATTTAAAAAAAATTCTAAAATTCCCTCTCGGATACATCTCTCTCCTCTCGTTGATACATCCATGTCCCCCTCCCGGATACATCCCTCCCCTCTCGAATATATCTCTCACCTATGTATCTGGATTTCTGCTGATGTATTTGGATGTCTACTCATGTATCTCGATGTCCTATCCCCTCTCTTGTACTTCCCTTCCCGCTCGAATACATCCCTTACATATGTATCTGGATATTTGCTAATGTATTCAGAAGTCCAGCTATGTATTAGGAAGTCCAGTTATGTATTCAACCATAAATTTAATTAGCTCTTAACACTATGAGATTTCGATAAATTATACTAATTTTTTTGACATATTATTCTAATTAAATGTTCTCATTTCATGACTGAACTACTCTCTTATTTCTTATTTTAAATATTTTTTTATCGTTTCTTTGTATAGAGAAGTCCTTCTATAATTATGTTTGTTTTCATATCATAAACTATAAGACATAATGATCTTGGGCGTATTTATATGCCCATTTACTATGATTTGCCTATATTTATCATATGTTTTGAGAGCATTCACAGGCTGCCTCCCACTGCATGCTTGGTTTAACATCACGGCTCGATTCAACTTTGGATCATTCATTATTTAGCTCAAGAGTTTCTCGATTTCGCTACACATTTTTACAAAAATAGTGCTTGACCCGTTGCCCATTCAACAAAAATGTTGTTGCATCTTTTCCTTTAAGTTCTACAGCACAATGTTGCATCATCCTCAACACTTCGAAGGGCCCACTCTATTTAGACTTTAGTATTCTGGGGAATAATCTAAGTCTAGAGTTCAAGAGTAATACCTTTTGTCCTGGAGAAAAAGTGTGAGGTACAATGTACTTTTCATGCCATCTATTGGTCTTCTCTATGTACAACGTAGCATTCTCATAAGCATGGATCCTGAACTCCTTAAGTTCGTGCAATCGTCCTATTATTTTCCTACCAGCTAGCTCTAGGTCAAAATTTAACTTCTTTATCACCCAATATACTTGATGCTCTAACTTTTCCGGAAGATGAAATGCTTTCCAAGCACCATGTGATAGGGTGAAGTCACTATGGATGTTTTATATGTTGTCCTAGACATCCATAAAGCATCATCAAGTTTCCCAGACAAATATTTTCGTTGAGCATTCACTGTTTTCTATAAGATTTGCTTTGCCTCTCGATTCGACAATTCAACTTGGACACTAGTTTGTGGTAGCTACCTTATGAAGTATACCATACTTAACCAGAAATTTCTTCACTAAATGGTTAATGAAATGCTTGTCTCCATCACTTTTGATCCCCCTTGGAGTACCAATGTCACGACTCCAGTCTAGGCCCCAGATGCGAAACGGCGTACTCGACCCCGAGGGGGTCTCATACAAGCCTCATAGCATTTCATTGCATTTGAGCTAGAAATAGTACGGAATTGAAACTCTTTTAAATCCAAAATATCAAACTTCATTAAAAGAGGAACTTGAAATACATCGGAAGTCTAAATCTCACATGGCCAACTTAGACACAATCTTAAAACATTCTAGGGACACACCCCTTTCCAATTCAAAAACAACTACCGAAAATATATATTACATGAAATAAGGAAACATAAGTCTTGTCCTCGAACCATGAGGACATACCAAGTCTTGGAGGAAAGAAATCCAACACTTCAAACTAGCTAGGAGGAATCACTTGCCAGAACCTACACTTGTAGTAAAAAACATGAAGAATATGGGTTAGTACACAGAAATATGCTAAGTATGATAACCATGCAAAACATGCTTTTAAAAGGGGATATTTTGGTTGGAAACCATGCATTATGCCACTTTTTAGAAACATCATGTACAATAACATAAAAGACACCATATACAAATATTAGCATCATCTAAGTCACAACTTCACACTTAAACAAAATCACATAGAAACCATTACCTTTACCTTGGACCTTCACCTCAAGCAACCCTTATGCTATACCTTGTGCAATGTATGGATAGCGTCCCATACCACCATCCACACTAGGGCATCAAATTTAGGTCACCTAAAGTAAACTTACCATTCATTTCCTAACATCTTTAAGCCATATTCATACATAAAAAACATATCATTTCATAAGGCATGACAAGGGAAAGTAACTCATATTATAACCCAAGTATAGCATACATATCATATTATGCATTTAAGAGCTGACATTCTTCAATCACTCCATTTAAGATAGTTTCATAGCATAGCCATTCAGATTTAGAGAAACTCACTATGACCCTCTCAAAGACTACTCGTGCAATGTACAAGTAGCATCCCATACTATTACCTACACTTCGTTGAACCTATCAAGACCCACAATGAAATCTCACATGATGGGAAGTAAGCGTTAACTGACATAGACCATAAGAGCTTGTCATGGAATCTGGTGTCATAAGTCCCCACACCGTAATAAGGTGGTCTACTTGCCTAAGAAAGACTAGTTCGTATAGCTTAGATGGGTCCACTAGCTAGACCTATGTGGGCACATTGTTTATGGGATAAGGTAGACAATCATTGATACTCATGCCTAACTTTTGGGGAGTTTCCTTCTAACCAAATCCACTCAGTGCTTAGCTTACATTCCCATTAAATAGTTCATTACCTTGACATTATCATATATGAGAGGTGCCATTGGCCTACCAACTCCATTTACATTCATTAACACCTGAATGGGTGCCTTAAGCCTACCGATTCAAGGTCCATCTAGAAAAGCTCATCAACTCCTCTTGAAAGGGTGTCATAGGCCTACCAGTTCAAGTCTCATTATTAAGTTTCATGGAAAGGTGCCATAAGCCTACCAATTCTAAGGTTCATTACCATCATTAATGGAGGGGTACCGTAAACCTACCGATCCCAAGGTTCATTATAAGCATGCGTGGAAGGGTGCCACTAGCCTACCGATTTAATGATTCAACAACCAATAATATAATCATATATAAAGTAAAAGGATGCATAAGCCCTACAAATTAAAGGTATACTTTATATTGAAGAATCCTTCATATTCTATCATCAACATTCATCAGTATCAAATGGAGAAAAGGCCTTTCAAAAATAACACATTTACATTTAAGACATGATCACCTTAGCTTCATTGAATTCTCATTCATACAATGTCATGATAACACTTCAATTTCTCATACTATGCCCACAAAGCCATGGTCACAATGTACATAATAAGTAAACACCTCCACCTTTCAAGTGGATCAACATCAAGTTAACAATTCTAAATCAACAAGTAGCTTCTTATATCTTGTCTTTAAGGCCATAAACCTCTCATACCAATACCAACAATACACCATAAAATAAGCATAGATAATGACATACTTCAACAATCTAAAGCCATTTAGAAAAGTCATATTAATATACATTCATTATCAAGAAACCCACTTCATAAAGGCATAAACTCATAGAGTAATTTCATCTTAAATCATTAATATAACAACAATACAACCATAGTATGCCATTAGAAACCTTTTAAAACCATCTGGTGAAAGAACCCATGAGATTGAGTAAAACCCTTGGTTTTCATGAACTTGAAATCTTTAAAAGCTTACTTTGGAATTGGCTCTAGGTTGAAAGATAACCCTAAATGAAATATCACCATACCTTTTCTAAGATTTCCCATGAATTTGATGAAGAAAGCCTTGAGTCCAAAACCATAGCCTCCCACTTTTTCTTCTTCCTTGAGTTAGAGAGAAATATAGAGAGAGAGAACTTTGGGATTTGATTTGGGTAAAATAAGAGAATGACTATTTTAAATGACTTAAAACCATATATATTTATCTTACAAATCATTTAAAATCATCCCCACATAATAAAACATTAAAACAAAAATACCAAAAATCCCCAACTTGAGGGACCACGCCCAACTAAACGGGTAGTGAGGGGGCCACGACTCGTGGTGGTGCCTGCGGTCCTTGAGGAAGTGTGCCTCCCATCCTTTCCAAGCCCTCCAAGGTCAAGTAAAGTCCACGGAAGTTCCCACGATCCTTGGTTCACAGTACGAGTCGTGGTGAAGCTCGTTGTCATGGGGCAGCACATAGGCAAAGTTGTCTTGCTTCCTTAGAGCCTAAGTGAACTCCAAGTTCACTTTCATGGACCATCTAGGGCACCACGGCTTGTGGTGATGCCCGTGAACTTTGGGACAGTAATAATAATAATAGTAATAATAATATTATTATTTCATCATAAACATGTGCACAATAGTTATTACTCACTGTTGAAATTTTCTTATTAGTTTTCATTTTATATATTTATTTATTAAAACAAACTAAGTTAGCACTCAAAAGATAAAAGAAACACCCATATTATTGCACAAAAATAACTTATCGCTTATTTGAACATAACTCAACAGATAATTCATCAAAATTAATAAGGCACAAGCACCAAAACAAATAATCACAAGTTATAAAATTTTATTTCTAAATTTAATGATATAAAAGTTCAAACAAATTTCAATATTATAATCCCAAAATTAAACATACATAAATTTGAGCAACTTCATGATATTAGAATCACATCTTGCATAATAATGAAATCAAATTATACAATGAAGATTAGATGGTACCTCTTGCAAAAATTCAATTCACGAAAACGAAACAATGCTAATAAGGAGCCACAAACTCGAAACCACGTAAGCAAACCTCGAACTAAACCTCTAAGTGTCGGGTTGGAAGGAATTAAAAAATGTTTTGATGTTTTTATTTTTTTTCTATCCGTACGAGTGTCTTTTGGTATGAATGTATAGTGTATGGTTTCTTCTTTTTTTTTGTACATTTTTTGTGTGTGTTGTCTGTGTCCTTTTTTTGTTGTGTGCAAAAGTCTTTATGTAGGTATGTGTGTTTGGTCTGGGTCTCAATTTTTTGTTTTGTAGTGTGAGGCTCAAAAATAAAAAAAAATAAAACAATGGGTGTGTTTGTAGGTTGAAAAAAAAAGTAAAAATGGATGGGAGGTGTAGGTAGTAATCTATGTGTGTGTGTGTTTTTCTTTTCTTATTTTTTTCTTCTTCGTATCGTTTGTAGTCTGTTGTATTTTTCTGCATCCCCTTTTGGCAAATGTGTAGTAGATGTTAATATATAGTAGTGTGTGGGATTTTTGGTGTTGTGTCGTGTGTAGTGTGAGGGGGGAAGTGGGGTTAAGATGAGTGAAATGGGTAGAGGTTTAGGGGGTAATGGATAGTTTAGGCTATTCTTTATTTTCTAAATTAAATATATATAAAAAAACTAAACTAATTAGTTTGAACTAAAAAGTTAAATAGCCAATTTAAAAATATAATTAAGAAACATTGGCTTATTTAGTAAAATCTATATTAAAAGAATACATATTTTTGTAAGTTCTCATTTCTTTTTTAAACAAGTGAAAATAAAACATATCTTAAAAAGTGATTCTACTTTTGTTGTTTTCAAATCTTTTAAAATAAACTTAATAAAATCCGATACACTACTATATTTAATTTAGATTTATAAAATATTTATGATCTAAAAATGGTGTGAAACTTAAGTTCGGTCAAAAATTACGTGTATACACCCACCAAGCTAAGGCAACCCCACGAGCCTTCTCAAGGCCCGTGATCATGACCATGAGTTGTGAAGTGGCTCGTGAGGGGGTGCCTTGATTTGGCACCAAACTTGAGCATCCTGCCTTGCAACAACGGGTGGCACCATGGATCGTGGTGGCCACCACGGGTCGTGAAGACCCTCGTGGTCTAGGTAGGCAGTAGCTAGGACTAGTTTTAGGTAGCCTAGGTTCCCAAACCATGGGCTACACCCAAAACCCTTTGCCCTTGCCCTTAACTCATGACATTAACCCCACATTTAGGCACTAGTTTAACCTATCATTTTCCGAGTCGTTACATTATCCCCCACTTAGAAACATTCGTCCTCAAATGACACTTTAAACACTTTTAAGGGAAAATAACTCAAGACTAGCAGTCCAACAATCAAGCAACATCATAAACAATGCATAAACATAGGAGGAAACATCAACTCCACATCGATAAGCTCAATGCAATACAAGAAGGTAGGGACTACATCTACAAAATCATTATGCACAAACAATAGCATTTATCATTTCATTGGAGGAACTTCCTTTTCCGCATCACATCATGCTCATTACAACATCATAAGGCAATTACGCAACCTTTCCTAAAATCACATTTAAGCATGCTCATCAATTCAACTCATGAAGTAATTAAGCAATTCATTATAAATGCATATCAACTTGAGGAATAAAATCATGAAAGCTCATTTTCTCATGTAAACATAAACTCATCAAAACAAGCATAACATAAGGAGACCATGGAAACCCCTTTTCACATAAGACTCCAAAAACATGAAACAAGCTACTAGGAACTCTTGGTCTCAAGCTTGAATAGGAATAGAAGAAAGTGACAAGGATATCAAAACTCACTGCAACCTACTATTCATCATATCATCCCCCACTTAGGAGAAAAGCCAACTAAGGCAACCATGAAAAACAACATAGGAACCTCATCAAGACATTCATGACCATAAGGAACTATCACTTACCAGTGCTTTCATCCGGATTAGCTTCTTTGTCCTTGTTAGCTTGGAGAGCATAGAAATGGCCATAATTTGGAGGGATAGGAACCGCACCATCTTTAGAAGCTTGCTGGTCTCCCTTCCTCTAGCCGTAAGAGTAGGACAATCTTTCACCTTGTGATCATTGTTCCAATAACCATAGCACCCATTTGTACCAGCTAGGCACTTCCCGTAGTGCCTCTTTCCACAAGTGGTGCAAGTAGGTTTAGAAAATTAAGATCCACTAGCTGTCTCTTGGTTAACCTTAGGAGCACTTGAAGAATCTTGGTTTGGAGCCCTCTGCTTGATCCTAGGTTGACCTTGCTCATCAGATCTACCCCTCTTCACATCCCTACTCATCCTCTTAAGTTTAGACTCCTCACTGGATTGAGCATACGATATGAGCCTAGAAATGTTCATGTCACTATGGAGCATTGCCGCATGACACTCTTCCTTGACTAGGTCGGAAACATTGGTCACAAACCTAATTATCTCATCCCTAGGGTTTGACACCAAAGATGGAGAATACTTAGACAATTGGGTAAACCTTAAGGAGTACTCTTGCACACTCGTATTACCTTGCCTAAGGTTGATAAACTCCTCAACCTTACACTCCCTCTTTTCACGAGGAAAGTACCTACTAAGGAAAGCTTCCTTAAACTCCTCCCATTCTATAGGATCCGCTCCTACCGTCCTATTGGCCTTCGATTGAGTGAACCAAACTTGGGAAACATCTTTCAATTGATAGGAGGGAACCTCCGCCTTTTCTTTTGAAGTCATCCCCACAACACTCACTACTTTATACACCTCATCCAAAAATTCTTGGGGATTTTCTCCCACCTTAGAACCTAGAAACACCAGAGGATTCATCCTTACAAAGTCTCTCAAATTAGAAGCCATAGTACCCTCATTAGCATTAACCTTAGGCCCCACATCTCTAGTTGCTTGAGCCGCCATGGCTCGGGCCAAGATTAAGAAAGCCAACCTTATCTCCTCATTGGTCATATCCGAAACTTCTACCGGAACTTGGACATCTTGATGACCTTGGGGAGGAACTCCCTCATTCACATTCTTTTCTCCTACTCTCCTTGCGGTTCTCCCTCTTGTATTCATATCCTATTAACACAAGAGAAGGGTTAGGAAAATAACACTTATAGAACTAAACTCTAAGGCACAATTTCAAGAATATGAAAGAAGTGTAACTTCTAATGTCCTATAGCCCCTCGCTCATAGATGTGTCGCGACTCACACCGATGAACAAGACTTTAATAGACGTGGCTTGTGAGAGTTTGATCCTAAAACTGATTTCCAAAATCTTATGCTCTGATACCATGTTTGTCACGACCCGAGTCTAGGCCCTGGATGCGACACGGCGTACTCGACCCCAAAGGGGTCTCATAAAAGCCTCATAGCATTTCATTGCATTCAATATAGAAATAGTGAGGAATTAAAACTCATTTAATTAAAAAATATCAAACTTCATTAAAATAAGAACTTGAAATACATCAAAAGTCTAAATTTCACATGGCCAACTTAAACACATTTTTAAAACATACTAGGGACAACCCTTTCCAATACAAAAACAACTACTAAAAATGTCTATTACATGAAATAAGGAAACATAAGTCTTGTCCTTGAACCATGAGGACATACCAAGTCTTGGAGGAAAGCAATCCAACACTTCAAACTAGCTAGGAGGAATCACTTGCCAGAATCTACACTTGTAGTAAAAACATGAAGAATATGGATTAGTACACAGAAATGTACTAAGTATGATGACCATGCAAAACATGCTTTTAAAAGGGGACATTTTGGTTGAAAACCATGCATTATGCCACTTGTTAGAAACATCATGTACAATAACGTAAAAGACATCATATACAAGTGTTAACATCATATTAGTCGTACCTTCACACTTAAACAAAATCGCATGGAAACCATTACCTTTACCTTGGACCTTCACCTCAAGCAACCCTAATGCTATACCTTGTGCAATGTATGGATAGCGTCCCATACCACCATCCACACTAGGGCATCACATTTCGGTCACCTAAAGTAAACTTACCATTCATTTCCTAACATCTTTAAGCCATATTCATACGTAAAAGACATATCATTTCATAAGGCATGACAAGGGAAAGTAACTCAAAATATAACCCAAGTATAGAATACATATCATATTAAGTATTTAAGAGCTAACTTTCTTCAATCACTCCATTTAAGATAGTTTCATATCATAGCCATTAAGATTTAGAGAAACTCACTATGACCGTCTCAAATCCTACTCGTGCAATGTATAAGTAACATCCATACTACTACCTACACTTTGTAGAACCTATCAAGACCCACAATGAAATCTCACATGATGGGAAGCAAGCATGAACCGACATAGACCATGAGAACTTGTCATGGAATCCGGTGTCATATGTCCTCACACCATAAAGAGGTGGTCTACTTGCCTAATAAAGATCGGTTCGTATAGCTTAGGTTGATCCACTAGCTAGACCTATGCGAGCACATAGTTTATGGGATAAGGTAGCCGATCATTGAAACTCATGGCTAACGTTATGGGAGTTTCTATCTAACCAAATCCACTCGGTGCTTAGCCTACATTCCCATAGAATAGTTCATTACCTTGACATTATCACATAAGAGAGGTGCCATTGGCCTACCGACTCCAATTACATTCATTAACAATTGAATGGGTGCCTTAAGCCTACCGATTTAACATCCATTTAGGAAAGCTCATTAACTCCTCTTGAAAGGGTGCCATAGGCCTACCGATTCAAGTCTCATCATTAACCTGCATAGAAAGGTGCCATAAGCCTACCGATTCCAAGGTTCATTACCATTATTAATGAAAGGGTGTCGTAAGCCTACCAATCCCAAGGTTCATTATAAGCATGCGTGGAAGAGTGCCACTAGCCTACCGATCCAAGGATTCAACAGCCAACAATATAATCATTTATACAAGAAAATGATGCATAAGCCCTACCAATTCAAGGTATACTTTATATTGAAGTATAGTTCATATTCTATCATCAACATTCATAAGTGTCAAATTGAGAAAAGGCCTTTCAATAAAAACACATTCACATTTAAGACATGATCCCCTTACCTTCATTAAATTCTCATTCATATAATGTCATGATAACACTTCAATTTCTCATACTATGTCTTCAAGGCCATGGTCACAATGTACTTAATAAGTAAACACCTCCACCTTTCAAGTGGATCAACATCAAGTTAACAATTCTAAATCAACAAGTAGCTTCTCATATCTTGCCTTTTCGGCCTTAAACCTCTAATACCAATACTAACAATACACAATAAAACAAGCATGGATAATGACATACTTCAACAATCTAAATCCATTTAGCAAAGTCATATTCATAGACATTCATTATCAAGCAACGAAGTTCATAAAGGCATAAGCTAGGAATAGAGAGAAATCATGGGTTCATAGAGTATTTTCATCTTAAATCATCAATATAACAACAATACAACCATAATATGCCATTAGAAAGCTCTTAAAACCATTTGGTGAAAGAACCCATGAGATTGAGTAAAACCCCAGGTTTTCATGAACTTGAAATCTTGAAAAATTTACTTTGAAATTGGCTCTAGGGTGAAAGATAACCTTAGATGAAGGATCACCATACCTTTTCTAAGATTTCCCAAGAAATTTGATGAGGAAAGCCTTGAATCCAAAACCCTAGCTCCCACTTCTTCTACTTCCTTGAGTTAGAGAGAAATATAGAGAGAGATAACTTTGGGATTTGATTTGGGAAAAATGAGGGAATGATTAGTTTAAAAGACTTAAAACCATATATATTTATCATATAAATCATTTAAAATTATCCCCACATAATAAAACATTTAAATGAAATTACGAAAAACCCCCAACTTGAGGCAGCCCGTCAGGGACCACCCCCAACTAAATGGGTCGTGAGGGGGACCACAGCTCGTGGTGGTGCCCGTGGTCCTTGAGGCAGTGTTCCTCCCATCCTTGCCAAGCCCTCCAAGGTGAAGGCAAGTCCACGGAAGCTCCCACGATCTGTGGTTCCCACCACGAGTCATGGTGAAGATCATGGTCATGTGGTGGCACCTAGGCAAAGTTGCCTTGCCTCCCTTAAGCCTAAGTGAACTCCAAGTTCACTTTCACGGACTGTCTAGGGTACCAAGGATCGTGGTGGTGCCCGTGAACTTTGGGATAGTAGCTCCCTCAACTTGCAACATCTCCCACCAAGCTAAGGCAACCCCACCAGCCTTCCCACGGCCCGTGGTCATGACCACAAGTCGTGAAGTGGCTCGTGAAGGGGTGCCTTGGCTTGGCACCAAACTTGAGCATGCTACCTTGCAACTACTGGTTGCACCACGGCTCCTGATGGCCACCATGGGTAGTGAAGACCCTCGTGGTCTAGGGAGGCAGTATCTAGGACTAGTTTTACGTAGACTAGGTTCCCAAATAATGGCCTACACCCAAAACCCTTAGCCCTTGCCCTTAACTCATGACATTAACCCCACGTTTATGCCCTGGTTTAACCTATCATTTTTGGAGTCATTACAACCAATACGAGTGAAAATCTGCTTCTTTATGAATTTAATCACCACCTTCGAATCATTCAAGGGAAGAGCTATAACATTGACCCATTTGGACACATAATCAACCGTCAATAGAATGTATTGGATTCAATTTGATGGTGGGAAGGGACCCATGAAGTCAATACCCCACACATCAATGATTTCTACCTTAGGAATATTGTTGAGTGGCATCTCATGTCTTCTAGATATAGTACCTAATCTTTGACACCGATCACATTCTTTCACATAAGCTATATAGTCTTTGAATAAAGAGGGCCAAAAGAAGCGGAATTGCAATACCTTGCGAGTCGTGAGCTCTCCTTCATAATTACCTCCATAAGGACTTGCCTAACAACTCTCGAGCACTTGCTTGACCTTATTTTCTTGAATGCATCTTCTCACAACTTGATCCACTCCCTTTTAAAACAAGAATGATTCATCCAAGATGTAAAATTTAGTGTCATGCCTTAGGTTCTTTCTTTTTTTAATTCGTTGCACTTGGTGGGAACACTCCACACAGTAATATATTTACTATATCAGCATACAACAACATTTGGGAGATGTCTCAGGTCATCACATCCTCATCCATAAACTTTTCATGTATTTGTTCCTCTTCATGCACATGAGTGAAGTCTTCTCACTAGGAAGATGATCAACTATTTGATTCTATGGACCTTTTTGGTCTTTGATTTCAAGGTCAAATTCTTGAAGAAGCAATATCTATCGAATGAGCCTTGGATTAGCATCCTTCTTTGTTGAATAGGTACCTTTTAGGTGCATGGTCAGTATAAACAATCACTTTGGTATCTACCAAATATGATATGAACTTGTTGAAGGCAAACACTAGAGCAAGCATCTCCTTCTTTGTAATTAGCTTGAGCTGAATCAAGAGTCTTGCTAGTAGAATACATCAAATGCAATACCTTCTCTTTCCTTTGTCCAAATACTGCACCTACTGCACCTTAAATGCTTTAAAAAAAATTCATCGAACTCAAATTTCACCTCTTTCTCCAAGAGATAGCACATTAGTTTAGTAGTCCAGCTGTCAATTGTTTCTCAACTCTAACCATTCTTGAATAAGTTAATAGACATCTTGTTTTCATCTCATATGCAAGTTGCAAGAAACATCAAAACTTCATACATAGTAGGTCATAACATCAACGACGATGTCCTTCAATTAGATCTTTGATAAATTCCGCTCCAGTTAAAATACACATTTTGCAAGAAACTAAACAACATGAAATGATCTTACTTTGCCAAGAAAATGAATTTATTTTAGAACTATAATGACATAAGATAGAGCGGAATATTCATATTATGAAAATTTGGAACAAAAATGTAACCTAATTTGAAAAAAAAATATAGGAGAGATAAATAATATTATCTACAAGGAGACCAAGAGTTTGCATAGTCCATTCATCATCAAAGTTTAATTGCAGTATCAAAGATTGGTTCATGTTGTAGCCTTATTTGTTTTTCAGCTATTGTTGTCCATCTTACAACAGATTTGGCCAAGTTGTTTCCAATATAGAATTCTTAATTCTCTTTGGAGGTAATATAAAGTTCATGTATGTTTAGAATAAAATATATATCCATCATTCTGCTCAACAAAATGTGTGTCATCAGGAGCAGGTGTGGTAACTTTTTCAGCAGCTATATCATCATCAGTGAATTCACTTTAAAAATTCTTGACATAATTAATTTTACACCCATTCCTGCCATCAACGACTGTGTAGAAAACTTCTTCATCCTACGCACAGAATCTTTTGGGTGTCCCTATAATATTTTCAATAGTCTTAAGTAAGAAAAATAAATAACATAGATCTAAACTATATCTAGAAGAAAATGAAAAAATAAATATAATTCACAACAAGGTATCACTTTCAGATATCATCTTCAACATCAACTTTTCTTTGTTTCTTCATTTCACCCAGTCCCTTAATGAATATTATCTCATGTCTAAACAAAGATACATAACATATTCAAACAGCCAAATAGCGATTGAAATGTACATTTTTATTCTATATGGAGATACACTATTACAAAGATTCATATTCATAGAAGTGTAAGAAAAAGTCCATCTTTTGGTTGCAACTATAATCTATCTCTTTCCGTCTTGTAGAGAAGAATTGAGATCGAAAAAGCAAGACTAAAGCGGTTTTTATCACTTAGACTACTTCAAAATATGGATAGATATTTTGGCTTGGAATTAGCTAAAATGATTTTTCTTTGTAGATATTTTGGCTTGGAATTAGCAAAATTGTTTTTTTCTGCTTTAGCGAGTTACACTTTTCTGCAGTTAACTGCAAATATTTCCAATAACAAACAAATTGGTGTCTTAAAGATGCTAACCTTATGTATTCTTTTGAACTAGGGAAGAAAATTGTTTTTATCCGTTATAATATGGATGAACTAAGCAATAACTTAACAATTGAAGAGAATATTGGGTACTATGGAACTATAACTTACCAAAGATTTTGATCTTCTCTTTTAAATAGGAAGCAACATAACTTTGTGAAGCTGAACTTAGAGAGAGTTAATGTTGCCTCTTATTTAAATAAATAGTTTCACGACACATGTGTTGCACCTGTGTATCATATATATAGTATACGATGTAAAATAGAATTAATATTACTTAATTAATGATTTTTAGAGTTACTTGTATTTTGAGATCAAAATAACCAGATATTATTCAAACATTTCAATATACATTCGAAGTTCAAATATGGGGAGAAAGTGACATTTCTTTAGTATTATTATTATTTACTTCACTCGTTTTTGTAAATAAATCTAACCAACAATTTTTTTTAAAAAATATCAGTACAAAAAATGTCACCAATAGTCTTTCCTCTTGAGGTTATGAACATAAAAGATGGACACCATTTAAGTATAATTACTCTCTTAAATATTCATACTTGTAATTTAGTATGTGCATGACACTAACAAGGATTACCATAAATATTTCAATATTTTATCATTATACGTAATCTATCTTTTACCAATTAATATTTCAGTAAGACTATCATAGAGAGGTAATTCTACCAAAAAAAATGAAGGTACTTTATTATTATAATGAATGATGGTTAAATTGAGGTGTTAGTGTATGTCAAATACTTAGCTTGACCAATTCTTTGTTTTAGATATACATATATATGTATATATTTCAGTAGCATAATTTAATTTAAATATATGAACATCATCACCTTTGGTGAAAAATATTTCATTTCTTTAAGTTTATACCTTATCTTTGTAGAATTGTAGTCTTCTATTTTTCCTGCCTCATACATATCATATAGTTGTTGTCTAATGAAAGTATCTAGTATCTTATAGAAGTTGTATCGTGATACATAGCCAATGAAGAAGGAAGACAAAAATATATGTTCATGTTATATTCACTATAGTGTTCTATTTGATTAAAATCCCTTGTCACCAACACTTTACTTTCATCATTCTTTTTTACTTACATATATACTAAAAAAATAATTATTATCATGTCTGTATTACAATATTATAATTTAAAGTGAAAATTTGTTTTTGAAATAGTGGATTTAACATCAAAACTAATGATTCAATGGACAACATTGATGCTCGCTATTTTAGCAAAATCGGAAAGAAACTTGTTCATTTGAGGGTAAAAAATAAAAAATAAAACACCAAAGAAGAAATATCTTACCCAAATCATGTGAGTTTTTTCATATTTATTTATTATTATTGTCTTTCCCACAGCTTTTCGTCACTTTTAAGTCATTAAAATCGTAAGAAAAATACGAGTGTGAATTTATGAATGATTTGTTACAATTTTTTCACCAACTCTTTTTTAAATTTTGAACATAATCAACTGTTGCAAATAACCCTGCAATTTTTTAAGAAGAAGAAGAGTTGAAAACTTTAAAAAATCATAGAGGAAACCCTATATTTATAGCTAACAAATAGTAGTATGCATAACCCTTTGGAAAAGTCGCAACCCTTTGAAAAAATCACAACCCTTCGGAAAAGTCACAACTCATAAAAAATGTCAAAACCCTTCAAAATGTCGCAACTCTTTGGAAAAGTCACATCTCTTTGAGGAAATCAGAACCCTTTAATATGAAAGTGTATCTACTTTTAATATAATACAAATAATAAAATTAATAAATAAAATAAATTGAGTATTTTTAATTGGGGGTATTTTAGTAATTCAACATTCAATTTAGGAATTCAGGCTTTTAAGGTAGTATAGATAGATAGATAGATAGATATAGCTAATGAAAATCAAAATTCTTGGAAATCATAGTTCAATGATACATAATCTTCTTTTCAACACTTGAACAAATTAATTATAAGTCCATTCATGTTATAATAAAAGATAAGGGCTATTATGTTCTCTGAATCATAGGGACACATAAGATTTGCATGCTTAAAGCATGAAACTAATATTATGGGAAAAACTTGCAATCACTTGCAAAAAAGTATAAGTAATATAAGCAGAAAAAACATTCTTAATAAATTTTAAAGCCAAGATCTCTATTCATATTTTGAAGTCGCTCCAATCTTTCCTCCACCATCTCAATTATTCTCTGTAAGTAGAAAAAAAATAGATTGTAGTCACTAACAAAAATATGCTTCTTTTATACTTCTATGTGTATATAAGTTTTTATTATATTGCATTTGCATACTTTCTTTGTCACGCCCCGAGGCTACACCCTGGAAGCGAACACGGGACCTAGGATCACTAAAGATAAAAATACTATGCAGAAGCTAAATCATATGAATAATATGAAATGATGGGGAATACCCATATACTATCTCAATAAATGAAAACTGAGAATTTGAATACAACTGAAAAGTCAAACTCTAACACTATAGCTGCATCTAACTATGTTTGAAATAAGTCTCTAAACTGACTAGAAGTGTTGGAACATGTCCCAACTAAATCTAGCAAAATAGGAACTAAAACCTAAAGGAAAGAAAGACAATGATGTCAACCGTCCTCGAAGAATGAGGACTCACCACTGATGTTGTGGAACTGAAGATCGAGAACCGATCTAAGCGTGATTTATAAGCTGAGAACCTGAGCCTATATCACGAGAAGATGTAGGACAGAGTCTGCGTTAGAACTTGGAAGATACTGAGCATGCATGATAGAGTAAAACTGAATAATAACATAACTAAATCAAAGCATATATTTCAGCAATGACATGAGATAAGCTTAATACAAACTGAGAATACTGAACATGAAATATTGAATGCAATGACCAAGTGTATAACATGTTGAAACTGAAATTTGAACTACAATTGATAACATGGTTAATGCACTAGAATCTCACTGTAAGGGAGCTACTAATAACCGACATAAAACCACATGAGCTAAATGTGGAGTCTGATGTATACGCCCCATCGAGAGGACCCAATATACCCTGCCAGAGGGGACTTACAACCTATGGGGCACGTAGTTCTGGGACCTGAGGGTGACTTAACCTAGTCCACTCGGTATTAAGCTTCTCCCAATTGATTAAGTAATAATAAATTTTTGACTGAAGTTCTGTAATACTGGATAGCTCAAAGTACTGACATGCTAACTGAAAATGCAACATTAATATGTTGAAAATGAAACATTTAAATATGAGGCATGTATAACTGAAATAGCAAGCCTAGCATGTGTATTTCATGAACTAAATGAACTACATAGCTATGGTTCTGAGTTTATACATAAATCTGGACAAAAACGATAATACAACATGATAATTTGTTTAGGAACATTAAAGTAAATAATTCATAATAATCTACTGAAATTCTATAGACCCTAGGTCTAGATAATCTGAAAGGAATCGAGAATCTAACTAAATTCTAGGGACCTAATGGGTGAAAGGAACCCACTAGCGAAATCCACATACTTGGTGACGAATTTCACGGACAAATCTTTCGATTTCGAGGCTAAAATTGATGAAAACCTGTTGCGTTCTTCGAACTAGAGATGGTAGACTTCTTTCTCCTTCTGTGTTCTAATTTTTCTAAGTTATGATGAATGATTTGTTTATTGTAGATTCTAATTTAGTTACTAGTCTAAAACTAACCAAAACTATGTAGTTTAGGGGTTAAACGACGTAGTTTAACGCATAAGGAAAAGACCAAACGACCCCTGACTTAATTGTTGTTGGGGCCACCCATGCATAGGACCGATGGTCTGTGCTGGTCAACCGTCGGTTGATGTTTGGGGATGAAAACTTGGGGTCCAACCTACGGTCCTGGAAAGGCCTGAACCTTAGCCGATTTTTCTGGGGCTTCTTAGGGGAGGGCTGCAGGTGCTTATCCACGGACCACTAGCACGAGCCGTGGGTCGCCCTATAATCCGTGGGTTGCACCTCCAGCTTTTGGACATCTGCATTTTTGTCTGTTTTCGGATATGGGGTGTTACATTATCTCCCCCTTGGAAATATTTGTCCTCGAATGAAAGATTAAACTAGTTGGAGATGGAGGGAAAGAGCTGAAAACCCTACCACTAAACATTAGAAACTGATTTCTGGTTGAACTAGGTTCCAAGGACATGCAAAAACGCTGAAAATCCAAGTACAAACTGAAGGAACAAGATTCCAAGACTGAAATTGCTCATGAATGATTGAACAACTGAAGAGGAACTATTACCTAAAGTTGGAATTGAATCGGAAGGGGAGAGGTAAGGATACTTGGCCTTCATGGCTGCTTCTGGTTCCAAAGTAGCTCCCTCTACGGACTGTCTCCTCCACAAAACCTTGACTGAAGAGACTTCTTTGTTTCTCAACCTTATAGCCTGATGATCAAGGATTTCAACTGGTACCTCTTCATAATTGAGACTATCCTCCACAACCACGCTTTCTAAAGGTACAATAGATGCTGGATCACCCACACACTTTTTCAACAACGAAATGTGAAAAATCGGATGCACTGCTGCTAGTTCTGTTGGCAACTACAACTCATAAGACACTTTACCAACCCTTTAATGGCCTATATATATAGGACTGAACTTCCCTTTCTTGCCAAATCTCATCACCCCCTCAATAGACGACACATTCAGGAAAACCCAATCATCAACTTGGAACTTTAATTCCCTTCTCTTTACATCTGCATAGGACTTCTGGTGACTTTGGGCTGTCTTAAGTCTATCTCTAATGAGTTGCACTTTCTCCATAGCATCATGAACTAAATCTTGCCCTATCAAGGCAGATTTACCTACTTCAAACCAACCAACTGGAGATCTACATCTACGCCCATACAATGCCTTATAAGGGATCATCTGAATGCTGCAATGATAGCTATTATTGTAGGAGAACTCTAAAAGTGGAAGGTCATCATCCCAACTACCCTTGAAATCGATCAAGTAGGCTCTCAACATGTCCTCTAAGGTCTGAATGGTACGCTCCACCTGGCTATTCGTTTGTGGATGAAATATTGTGCTAAGATTAATGTTAGTACCAAGACATTTCTGAAATGACTTCCAGAAATGAGAGGTAAATTGAGGACTTTTATCTGAGATGATAGACAAAGGAACTCCATGCAACCTGACTATGTCATTAATGTAAAGCTTGGTGTAGTCCTCCGCCGAATTGGTAGTCTTCACCACCCGAAAGCGTCCAGACTTAGTAACTATATCAACTATCACCCAAATGGAGTCATGATGTCTGCGAGTGCGAGGTAAACCTGTGATGAAGTCCATGTTGATCACTTCCCACTTCCAAGTAGGAATGTTGATATTTTGAGTCATACCTCCTGGTTTCTAATGTTCTACCTTGAATTGTTGACAATAAGGTCACTTACACACAAAATTCGCTATATCCCTTTCCATGCCATTCCACCAAAAGACTTCCTGCAGATCACGGTACATCTTAATGGCTCCTATATGAATCAAAGATCTGGAGTTATGGGCTTCTGCATGAATCTGCTGTCTCAACTCACCTACCTTAGGAACACATAATCGACTCTGATAGTGAAGTACACCATCTCCCCCTTAGGAGAAAACCTCAACTCTCTGCTTATGGACCGCACCCTTAAGTTGAAGCAATATCGGATCACTATCTTGCTTTTCCTTAACCTCCACTACCAATGAATATTCTAACCCATTCTGAACAGTTACACCCCCATCTGATATGCTCATAAGACGAACTCCTAGGCGATAAAGTCTGTGAACATCCTTTGCTAGTTCCTTAAATTCTTCTTCCACATGTGCTACACTACCCATAGATAGACTGCTAAGAGCATCTTCTACTACATTGGCCTTACCAGGATGGTAATACACACTCATATCATAATCCTTGAGGAGCTCAAGCTATCTCCTCTCGCGAAGATTCAACTCTTTCTGGGTGAACACATATTGAAGTCTTTTATGGTCTGTGAACACATCTATGTGAACACCATACAAGTAATGTCTCCAAATCGTAAGTGCAAACACCATTGCTACAAGTTCGAGGTCATGAGTCGGATAGTTCTTCTCATGTACCTTAAGTTGTCTCAAAGCATATGCTATAACCTTACCTCGCTGCATCAACACACATTGTAGGTTGACTCTCGATGCATCACAATAGATAAGATAACCGTTTGAACAATCTGGTAGAGTCAAAATGGGTGCTGTAGTCAACAAAGTTTACAGTTCTGCGAAGCTTTTCTCACAATCGTCTGACCACTAAAACTTGAATTTCTTCTGAGTCAACTTAGTCAATGGATAGGCTAGGGATGAAAATCCTTCCACGAACCTTCTGTAATAGCCAGCCAAACCCCAAAAACTTCTGATATCTGTAGGAGAGGTAGGTCTGGGCCATTGTTTTAGTGCTTCTATTTTATGAAAATCCACTCGGATTCCTTCGCTAGACACAATGTGACAAAGAAAATCAACGACATGCAACCAAAACTCACACTTGCTAAACTTAGCGAATAACTGGTAATCCTTGAGAGTTTGCAGGACAACCCTCAAATGGTTTGCATATTCTTTCTCATTCCTAGAGTTAATGAGGATCTCATCAATAAAGACGCTAACGAACAAGTCCAAATACTACTTGAACACTCAATGCATCAAATCCATGAAAGTTCCAGGAGCATTGGTTAGTCCAAAAGTCATAACTTCAAATTCATAATTACCATATCGAGTTCTGAAGGAAGTTTTTGGAATATTGTTATCTCTCACTCTAAGCTGATGATAACAGGATTTGAGGTCTATCGTTGAGAAATGACTAGCACCCTTAAGCTTATCAAACAAGTCATTAATCCTAGGATGGGATACTTATTATTGATTGTGAGTTTGTTTAACTCAATGCACATCCTGAGAGAACCATCTTTTATCTAGAAGGTCTTTCAACTTGTCTTTACATTCCTTAAGCTCTGCTGGAGCATTCTATATGGAGGGATAGAAATAGGCTGGGTATCCATAAAGATATCAATTCCAAAGTTGATTCCCCTTACGGGAGGAACTCCGGGAAGATCTTCTAGAAACACTTATGGGAACTCATTAACTACTGGAACTGACACAAGAGTTTGGGTCTCGGAGCATGAACCCTTAACCCAAAGTAGATGATATAGATACGCCTTCGAAATCATCTTTCTGGCCTGATGGTAAGAAATGAATCAACCCATAGACGCTAAGTTACTACCCTTCGATTTTAAGATTGGTTCATCTGGAAACTAAAAATGAACAATCGTAGTTCTACAATGGACTGAGGCATAACATGAATATAACCAGTACATGCCTACAATGATATCGAAGTCTACAATTTCTAACTCTACAAGATCTACTGAGGTGACTTTCTACGAGACTGTGACAGGGCAATTTATGTATACCCATCTAGCTATAACTCGGTCACCGACTGTAGTAGAGACTAAGATGTGTTCTGAGAGAGTTTCTGGACTAACATTGAAGTTGACTTCTATATAAGGAGTTACAAAGGACAGAGTAGCCCATAGATTTAACAATGCATACAATATAAGTCAAAGACTTGTAACGTACCACTGAATACATCCAGAGAATCTTCCTAATCCTGGCGAGCCTGAAGAACATTCAAACTATTATGATGTTGATTGCCACTAATACCACATGAGTTACCATGCTTAGTCGGGGGACCTGCTGGTACTGTTGAAGTTGTGGACTGAGCTCTGATGTTTGGCATAATCAATGACACAACTTCCAATTCAAATGTCCAAGATCGTGCAATAGTATAATAACCCAACCAAGGGTTAGAGTCGTCCCAAAGTAATGGTTTTGAGAATTGATAGAAAAATAAAGTTTAGTTCTAACTAGTCGTTGCTAAAGACATTAATGAGTAAAAACATAGTAAATAAAAGGGGGTGACACAAAGTGTCAAATATCATATGGGGATTTCGTCACAAATAAATAACAACAACAAATTAACAATGGAATCTAAGCAATGAGAGGAGGATTCTTAGGATGTGACCGGAATACGGGTTAATCTAAAGTATTGGATACATGCTTTCGATAGAAAAAGTTATAGAGTAACAGTGACTAGGCTAAGCTTTATGTGGAAATAAGTTCTCTCTCGTGCAACTTACCCCGTTTCAAATGGGTTCCTCTCGGACACCTACTTTCCGCGTAAAGGCCACCCTACACCTTACCCCACTCACTCTCTCGAGTTGAGTGTTAGGATATGGGACTAGGGCTCATCCTCTCGGGCTAAACCTCATTTTGACCCACTCCTTAGGCCATCAATTTAGTGGTCTTAGTTTTACGACTTCTCTCTCGATCAAGCTGAAAACACATAAATAAACTTATATTTGGAACTACAAATTCATTAGATTCATACACAACCACTAAATGAAATCACAATTAAACTACTAACAAACTATCAGCAAGCAAGACCCAACAAATATCTTAACCCATATTCGCTAAATCACACCCCAAGAATTGGGGTTTTTAGCCACACATCAAGAGATAAAAATTTATACCTAAATGATTTTGCATTCTAATGGGTATGGAGATTTAATTCTTATTACATGCCAAGAATGAAGAATCTAAGAGACGCAACTCCAAATCTTTAAGATAAAAACCGTCTTCTCCTTCAAGTCTCCAAAACAATCTCACTTAGAGAAAAAAGTACTATTCTATTGTGTAAATTAAAATAAATGTTTGACTCCTTAAAAATTAATAAAGAGTTTAGTATTTATAGACTTTAGAAATTAGTGCTGGCAGATCGTTAGGCGAGGTTAGTTGGAATTGCCGATTAATGCAGCGATTCACCCTTTGGTGTAGTTTTTCGCCTTCTTGCCCTAGCTTTCAACATCGTCGTGCTCTGTGTCGTTAGACGACATAGTACTGCTTCACGAAACTATTCGGCGACACGCCGACTGCTCCTTTCATCGCCGTTTGATCTTGCCCCTTCAGTGCTTCGTGTACTGGAACAAAGGGCAAAGTGCTTCCATACGGTGAATCGCCAATCGTGCTTCGGGATGCTCATGCTTTAGCTTCTCCGTTCTTTTTAGCCTTTTTGTTCATTTTTGCGCCTAAGTGTCCATGCTTCCACTAAAACTTGATATACCTGAAACTTAAAGGTTTTATCATATATTGAGATAAAATAAGCATTTGAGGACACAATTTCTATTAAAATATAGCCCTAAATGAGTCCAATTTGTGGACTCATCAACACCCCAACTTAAACTTTTGCTTGTCCTCAAGTAAAACTCAAGTTTATCAGTTCAAATAAGATGTCTCAAATAGTGCTACACAAGACTCAATCATGAATGCACACAACAAGACTCAATTTGCTTATGCAGGAACCAATTATGTACTCAAACATTCAAGTTGTGACACACCATTACAAAAAATTCTTATGCTCGCAATACTTGCTAGTTGTGCTAGTTCAAGCTCTACAAAAACTTTTCTAAATGCCCTCACATAAAGAATGATTCCATATTCACACACATAGGTTAATCAATTCAAGATCAGAAATCAACCGCAACGCTCACACTCAAAAAGAGGAACAGAATGCATGTTTTCACCCATAGGCTTGCCCTTATTTTCTGATCGATCTTCGGTCCGGCTCACTCAAGATAAAAAAAGGTCTTTCAAAGGATTGTAATGAGGATGAGTGCAAATGTATGGTCATTTAGGCTCAGTAACTTTTTCCTCGTGAGATGTGGTATTCTCAAGGCATTCCCTTCTTTTCCTGTATCAATTCTTTTTCTAGTGCTTCTAAGTCATTTTTTTATTCACCTCCATGGATTGCTTGGAAACCCGATTTCTTTTGTACTTTATTCCATTTTTTTACCTTTTTTTGTAGGGGTTCCATTACTATGAAACATCATGGGTTAAGGGAGACTTTTCCTGCACTACTTGACTTCTCCTTTTCCTTTTCATCACACCCCTAACTTAGTCTTTTGGCCTAAGTTGGCTATTTGCTAAACCACAAATCAAGAGGGTAATAGGTAGTGGGTCAAGTAAGGTCAAGGGTTTATCAAGGTTCTTCCAAAGAAAGGTAAAGCTCAAAGGGTGTTCAAAAGAATTTCACACGCTCAAGGGTAGGCCACAAAAATGGTATATGTCAAATTTGGCTCACACTCCTGAAAGTTGCCTATGATCATCTCAAGAGGATACCTTTCTAAATCAATCAGAATAATAGGGAAAATTCTAGGTTTATTCATGCATGGGTCAAAGCAAGCTAATCACACAAGGCATCGACACTTAAGTCAAACAAGACTACACACTTTTGCTAGTGTGCAACGGTCATTACAAGAGAATCAATTTGATACATGGCTAATCACCAAGAGTTCACATATTGCCTATGTAACTTCATTTGGTCTTATTGTTTCCGCACATTCATGTTTGTTCAATTGATAGCACTATTTAAATCATCGATATTAATCGAAATCGAGACTCATTTTTTCGCAAAAAAATAGCCACACTCAACTCACGAGGGGTGGCAAAAAAAAATATGCAAAAAATTCGTAATTTTTTAGAAGGGGTCAAAATCATATTGCAATAAAGCAATAAAAGGAGCCTCAAGCTCAAATATGCACAGAAAAAGCAGTATTAACCACAATGATATCACAAAGCCTAAATACTTAAAAAAACACGAGTCACAAATAGCACACACAGAAGGTGTGGGCCTCACCCCACCACAAATAAAAAGTATTTGTCCTCAAGTGCATATAAAAGTGTTCAAAAGTAAAAGTATAATAAGACAAAAAGGGAGGTAAAGAAAGGTCCTATCTATGCATTCTCTCTCCCTATCGGAGTCTCAGTAGATGGTGTAGCAGTTTGTACATGGGTATCAATGCTCGGAGTAGCCTCAGATGGAATAGCAATGCCGGATCCACTGGGAGTTGTTATGGACGTCTTAGTCGATGATGTCTGGATCATCAGTTGTACAACCGTTCCTACTAGATTTGGCAGATCTCTAAATATGCTCGCATTTTGGCTCTCTCTCATCTCTTCCTCATCTGCTATCAGCTCCTCATCAGTCTCTGTATCCGACTTTGCATGTGTTGTGCCATCCCCCTGCATATCTCCGATGGTCTCAGGAGCATCTTCATCATCTACCCTTTCTATTAGTGAAGTGTAGTCAATAGACTTAAGATAGTGTACGTCCTTCCTCAAACTAGTGATCTCAGCTTTTAAAGCCGTCACCTTAGGGGCCTCCCACTGTCTGCTTTCGCAAACAACGACTCTCACTATCAAGGCATCAAGAGAAGTTTGAAGGTGGGTGAGTGCTACTAGTATGGTCCTGTCGATCATCCCTGTAACAGACCTCTCCAGTCAGGTAGCTCCCACATTAGCGGAATAGGCCAATTTTCCCATCTTCAGGATCATGGCCTAAGTGATCCTAGTATGCTGGGAGAATGAGGGAGCACCTGGAGCCTGTGAGGAAAAGGAAGAAGGAGTGGGTATACCTGAGGGCTACAAGGCTGGAGTAGGCGAAGGCGTCTCTGCTGGTAATGAATCATCATTGACGTCGGGAGAGGTATCTATTGGAGCTGCTCTTCTCTTGTCAACCTCCTCTCTTGTGAACTTCAGCCTGTATACGCCGAATATTTGTGGAGGAAGACTGGGTGACCTATATATCGCTAGCAAGATCATAGGGTACTCCGGCACGCCGACATAACTGAGTGATCAAAATAAAAAATGGCAGAGATGTCAGCGTCTGTTTGGCTCTCACAGCCATCTCCTGTGAAACTAGCAGTCCCAGGTCAATTCAACTCCTAGGCATGATAGAACCAAGGCTAGCCGCCTTAGGATGATGCAGGATGAACTCATTTTGTGATGGCATGATAGTGCTGCTGTTGAAGCCAAACCAGTACTAGGAGGTGATGTTCATATCCCTCTTCTCAATAGGAGCTCCTGCATCCATCCACCTTGGGGTGATGTCATAAATTATCGAAGCTAACCAACCCTTTAAGTCATCCAGGGACGGAACAATAGGCAAACCCTAGTAAGATAGTACCGAGTGCAGAGGTCGACCCAATACAACATTAATATTCTCACTGTGACACTCCACCTCCTTGCCTCTGACCATAACCGACTTCACCGGTCGGATTTCACTAGCCTTTTTCTTATTTTTCGGGACTAACTCCCCATAAGCTAACTAGAATTCCCAAACCCAGGAAGGGATGTAAAGACCCCGTGGTCTAGTGAACTGCTCAAACTTGTAATACTTGAGCGTGTCAAGAACTTCAACATGCTTACTTTCCAAACCCTCCACATATAGTAACATTTCTTCTAGAATGGTTCGCAAACCATCGTCTTTCATCATGTTTAGTAATTTGCGTTGAGGTGGAACTACGGGGAGTGTAGGGGCCATAGAAGGTGGTGCCGGAGTTGGCACTGATTCAGTAGTAGTAGGAGTTACGGCTGATGGAACTCTGGTGGGTGTGGCTCGATGTCTATCTCTGAGCCTATTCTGTCGGTGAATCAAGGTTGGTTCATCATCCAGCTTAGAAAATCTGGCTCAATAGCTGACCCTTTTCTAGCTATATGCTTCTTTCGTTTGCCTTTATATACAAGTGGAAGATCTTGCTTTCTTTTTTGTAAAGGACGTGATCCTCTTACATTTATCGTAATTCCATTTACCTTTTTCTGAGGTGGCTCATTTAAGTTTGTGCGTACCATATCTGCAAAAGATTAAGAAATTAGGCAAAACTCAACACAACCACAAAGAATATTATTGCAGAAAGACTCGCCGATCGAGTCGATGAGTTGCCAAACCTCTTTGGCGAGCTAGGTCGAGCATGCCGAACGGATTTGCTAAAACATTTAGGCAAATTGGCGCTGAAATAGCCTATTTGGCGAGTTGCCAACGACTTTCGGAGATAACGAATGTGTTAGCTAAAAGTTATAGATTTTACAGCACTAAGGACATGAATTAAGGGAGGTCCATAACCCATAGGCGAACCGCTGAATCATTCGGCGAGCTCAACCCAGCTCGTCGAAAGATACAACGTACCTATTTTTCAACCCAACTCTCGAAACCGACCTTACGAGCTTCAAAAGTAAAATCAAAGCATGCATACATGAAATTCACACAGGACCCATACTTCCCGTCACACCAAAGTGCGGAGACTTTTTCCATTTTTTTCAATTTTGGCCTTTTAACTACGAGTACCCTTAAGAATGCAGTCACTCATTACTTCATAGATTAAATTTTTTGTTATTTGGCGCAAATATGGGGTACTTAGACTTCACCCAACCAATCTAACAACTAATATGCAGCACCCATTTCAACTCTAATCAAATCAAAGCACAAACACTAAGGCATTCGACCATTAAACCTTTCCAGGAAAAATTTTCGAATTAACAATATCATCACAACACCCTATTTCTATCAGAGAGGCTCATCACACGTCATCCTGATACTATAATTGCAAAAGAGTTCAAAATTATCACAAATAAGTTTGGAGTTTTAGAGACTAACCTTCAATACTGCTCAATTTGCTTTCTTTTTGAAATGGTAGGCAGCAAAGAAATCCAACCTCAAACACTTATCACCAACTAAAATACTAATTTAAGAATCTAAGAAAAAGTAACTTTAGTGTGATTTTAAGGAGTTTAAAATGAATTAAAGTGAGAGATTCAAATATTTGATTGGCCTCTATATAACTGTTCAGTTCTCGGCCATTCCGCGATGTTAGTCTTGTCGCTGATCAACTCAGTGACGCGCTGAACGCATACTCATCTCGCCGAGTTTTATAGGACATGCCTTATTTTAGGGACACAATGATGGATTAAATTAAAATTGCCGATAGGTTCGGCGATTCGCCAAATGAATCCTTGGCATGCCAACTTGCACTTTTCAACACCTTTCTCACTTTAACCTACAAAACCAACACACCATTATTTTAACATAGTAATTAAAAGCAGTAAAATCTTGGGTTGCCTCCCAAGAAGCGCCTTATTTTACGTCGTGGCACGACGCAAATCCTGTCTCATTCTCCGTTATTGAGGTTAGCCCTAGGTTCACTAGGTGACCCCAATATGTCATTTGGGGGGAGATAAGGCACTGCAAAACTCAGGAGTGACCTGATTAGCTGGATTAATCTAGAGTGAGATCCGATCATTTGATTCAACACTTCGATATTCTCCTTCATTTCTTCCAACACCTGATCTTGATCAGTGATCTTTTGGAGAATGATTTGAAGTTTGTGCTCGACACAATTTTTTTTTCATCTCTAGACTTCCTCTGCTAATGAGGGGGTAAGTACCTCCCTTTTCTATTGCATTAGATTTCCACCTCTGAGATTTTAGTGGCCAAGTGGTTTAGCTGAGATGCCAGTGCAGTTAGCGTGAGGTCCTTTTGGACTCCTTGGTTCATTTCAACCAATTTGGCACTACTCTGCTCAACTATAGTCATCTAAATGGACAACTCAATGAAAAACAAAACTAAAAGTAAAGTTAGTGAAACTACAACTAAGAAGAACAAAAACTCTACTAATCAAAAAATTCCCAAATAACACCTCTCCCCGGCAGCGGTGCCATTTCGATATGTGCCTTAATCACTGAAACTACTTTGAATTCAAGTGTTTACGATCATGCAATAGTATGATAACACAACCAAGGGTTGGGGTCGTCCCAAGAGAGTGGTTTTGAGAATAGATAGAAAAATAAAATTTAGTTCTAACTAGTCATAACTAAAGACATTAACCAGTAAAAACATAGTAAATAAAAGGGGGTTACACAAAGTGTCAAATATCAAATGGGGGTTTTGTCACAAATAAATAAAAATAACAAATTAACAATGGAATCTAAGCAATGCGAGGGGGATTCTAGGGATGTGACCGGAATATGGTTTAATCTAAAGTATTAGGTACATGCTTTCCATAGAAATGTTTATAGAGTAATAGTGACTAGACTAAGCTTTAAGTGGAAATAAATTCTCTCTCGAGCTACTTATCCCATTTTAAATGGGTTCCTCTCGGACACCCACTTGCCATATGAAGGCCATCCTACGCCTTACCCCACTCACTCTCTCGAGCTGAGTGTTAGGATATGGGACTAGGGCTCATCCTCTCGGGCTGAACCTCATGTCGACCCACTCCTTAGGCCATCAATTTAGTGGTCTAAGCTTTACGACCTCTATCTCAAGCAAGCCGGTTACACAAAAATAAACTTGTATTTGCAACTACAAATTCATTAGATTCATACACAACCACTAAATGAATTCACAATTAAACTACAAATAAACTATGAGTAAGCAAGACCCAACAAATATCTTAACCCATATTCGTTAAATCACACCCCAAGAATTGGGGTTTTTATCCACACATCAAGAGATAAAAATTTATACCTAAATGAGTTTGCATTCAAATGGTTATGAATATTTAAGTCTTGTTACATGCCAAGAATAAAGAATCTAAGAAACCCAACTCCAAATCTTGAAGATGAAAATCGTCTTCTCCTTCAAGTCTCCAAAACCCTCTCACTTAGAGCAAAAAGAACTATTCTATTGTTGAAAATTAAAATAAATGGTTGACTCCTTAAAAATTAATAAAGAGTTTAGTATTTATAGACTTCAGAAATTAGTGTTGATGGATTGTTCGACTAGGTTAGTCGGAATCGTCGATTAAATCAATGATTTGCCCTTTGGTGTAGTTTGTCGCCTTCGTGCACTAGCCTTTAACATCATCGCGCTCTGTGTCATTCGGTGACATACTACTGCTTCGTGGAACTATTCGGTGATACATCGACTGCTCCTTTTAGTGCCTTTCTGATCCAGCTCCTTCACGGCTTCGCGTACTGGAACAAAGGGCAAAGTGCATCCCTTCAGTGAATCACGAAGCATTCTTGGCTCTGCTTAGGCTTCAACTTCTTCGTTCTTTTTAGCCTTTTTGTTCATTTTTGCATCTAAGTGTCCATTCTTCCATTAAAACTTGAAATACCTGAAACTTAAAAGGTTTTTATCAAATATTGAGATAAAATAAGCATTCGAGGACACAATGTCTATTAAAATATAGCCCTAAATGAGTCCAATTTGTGGACTCATCAAGCTCTACCATTGTTACCTCCTTGACCCTATCTAGAAGGACAATCTTTCAACCAGTGACCAGTTTGACCACACCCAAAACATCCTTCCTTTCCTGCAAGGTACTCGCCCAGATGGTTCTTACCACACTTTGGAAAAGTTGAGTAGGTTCTGGTGCCTGAAACACTACCTTGAGTCATAGATCCTAATGCCCTACCTTTCTGATAATTTTGAAATTTGGAGGATGGAACACTAATTGATGATTGTGCTGGAGCTAAAGACTTTTGCTGAAACTGCGAGCAAATTCCACCAACCAATTTCTGTTGAGAATAATAATTGTTGCATGTCCTAGCCTTCTTATTCTCCTTATCATGTTTCCTAATCTTATCACCCTCAACCCGCTGAGCATGACTCATAAGCCTAGAGATATTCATATCTTCTAGAAACATAACATTCCTACACTCTCTTTTCACTAGGTCAGATACCCCATAAAGAAACATGTTCATTTGATCCCTAGAATCTGCTACCATGTGGGGATCCTACCTGGAGAGCGGGGTGAACTTGAGCCCATACTCTTGGACTGATATGGAACCCTGCCTCAAATTTATAAACTCTTGAGCTTTTGCCTCCTTCAACTCCCTTGGGAAGAACCTATCCAGAAAGGTCTTAGTAAAGCATTAATGATAGGAGCTACATGTCTACCCCTGTTCCCTTTCCACTGAGTATACCAGATGTGAGCTACATCCTTCAGCTGATAGGATGCCAACTTTACCCTATTATTACCTATCACTTGCATTACTCCAAAGATCTTCTTGACCTCATCTATGAAGTTTTGCGGATCCTCACCAATCTCCGATCCTAAGAACTCAAGCGGATTCATCCTAATGAAGTCACGAACCCTGGCTTCCACTGATCCACCACTAGCATTTGCAGGAACTGGAACCTGCTGGTTGTTTTGATTAGTCACACTCTACGCCAAAAGATATATGGCGTTCCTTAATTCTGCATTTGAAACTTCCTGATCTACGACTGGAGGAACTGTGTTAGCATTGCATGCATTCACAACCCTTCCATAAGCTCTACGAGGAGGCATGGTCTGAAACACAAAACGACGAGTGAGAATGAGGAATTAGATCATACCTTCTGCACAATAAGAGTAGCAAATAAAGTTATGTTTTTCCTCAAACATTTCGTAGCTTCCCTCTCATTAGATGTGGTGCACTTCACACCCATGAAAAAATCTCTACTTAGTGGGATTTTTTAGACATCCTAGGACACTTAAACCTAATGCTCTGATACCAAGTTCGTCACTCCCTGAAATTACCCCCTAGACACGGCCACAAGATATCGGATCACAGGTGAACCCAAGCTAATCCTGCTGGCATATCGTAAGCATTCTAAAGATAAACCCAAAAGATAAATATTGTGCGGAAGCTAAACGATATGAATAATTCAAAATGATGGGGAATACCCATATACTATCTCAATAAATGAAAACTGAGAGTTCGAATACAATTGAAAAGTCAAACTCTAACTGTATAGTTGAATCTAACTATGTCTGAAATAAGATTCTAAATTGACTGGAAGTGTTGGGACATGCCCTAGCTAAATCTAGCAAAACTGGAACTAACTCTGAGAGCAAAGTAAGACAATCATGTCAACCATCCTCGAAGAATGAGGACTCACCACTGATGTTGCTGAACTGAAGATGAGGAATCGATCTAAGCGTGACCTTGAAGCTAAGAACATGAACCTATATCACGAGAAGATGCAGCGTAGAGTATGCGTCAGTACTTGAAAGGTACTGAGCATGCAAGATAGAGTAAATTTGAACAATAACATAATTGAATCAAAATATATATCTGACCAATGACATGAGATAAACATGCTACAAACTGAGAATACTGAACATGAAATACTAAATGCAATGACAAAGTTTATAACATATTGAAACTGAAATCTGAACTACAACTGATAACATGGTCAATGCACTTGAATCTGACTCAAAGGGAGCTACTAATAACCCACATAAAACCACATGAGCTAAATGTGGAGTCCGATGTATACGCCCCATTGAGAGGACCCAATATACCCTGCCAGAGGTATAGAAGGATGACAAGCGTGATCACTAAAAGCATGCCCACAGATGGGACTTACAACCTACGGCCACGTAGTTCTAGGACTTGAGGGTGATTGACCCTAGTCTACTCACTATGAAGCTTCTCCCAATTGATTAAGTAATTACTGACCCTAGTCTACTCACTATGAAGCTTCTCCCAATTGATTAAGTAATTAACAATTTATGACTTAAGTTCTGTACTACTCGATAGGTCAAAATACTGACATGCTAGCTGAAAATGCAACATTAATATGCAGATATTTAAACATCTAAATCTGAGGTATGTATAACTGAAATATCTGGCCTAGCATGGGTAATTCATGAACTAAAAGAGCTACATAGCTATGGTTCTGAGTTTATGCATGAATTTGGGCCAAAACGATAATACATCATGATAATTTGATTAGGAACATTAAAGTAACTAAATCATAATAATCTACTGAAATTCTAGAAACTCTAGGTCTAGAAAATCTGAAGGGAATCAAGAATCTGACTGAATTCTAGGGACCTAATGGGTGAAAGGAACCCACTAGTGAAATCCCACATACCTGGTGATGAATTCCACAGAGAAATATTTCAATTTCGTGGGTGAGACTGATGAAAACCTTCTGTGTTCTTAGAACTAGGGCTAGTCGACTTCTTTCTCTTTATGCTGTCTAATTTTTCTTAGTTTTGTTGAATGATTTGCTTAAGGTAGATTGTAATTTAGTTACTATACTAAAACTGACAAAAATTATGTAGTTTAGGGGTTAAACGACGTATTTTAGGGGTCTAACGCATAAGGAAAAGATCGGACGACCCCTGACTTGACTGTTGTCGGGGCTACTGACGGACCGTGGCTGGAACGACGGTCCATTCTGGTTAACCATCTGTCAACGTCTGGGGCTGAAAACTCAGGGTCTGACCTATGGCCCTGGACCACGAACCTTGGTTTGACCTACGGTCTGTAGGTCCTAGCGTGGCCTGACCCTTAGCCGATTTTTCTGGGGCTTCTTAGGGGAGGGATGCAGGTGGCCATCTATGGGCCACCAGCACGGGCCGTGGGTCGCCCTACGGTCCGTGGGTGGCAACTTTGGGTTGCACCTAAAGTTTCTTGAAATATTCATTTTGGTCTGTTTTCGAATACGGGGTGTTACATTCTGAAGAACTTAATCCTTGATTAGAGGTACCTTGATCACTAGTCACTTCCTATTTCGTGATGATGGCATTTTTAGAGTTACGGATACTTTAGTGATATCCTAACATACATGTACATCTAGGTCCAACGGAATAAAATAATAATAGTCTTAAACTTTGAAAAAGAATCAATTTTATAGTTTATTAGCAAAAATTATGACTAAGATTTATCTTTGTAAAGAGGTTCAAATAGCTCTCCACCAATAATCGTACATACATAGCTTCTAGTTACCATGAGATTGAGAACATCGAAGAACTTAGCTTTGCTTTTAAATCTTGTTGAAGAGCAGCATCATTGAAATATACAAATATGGCATAAATTTTTTTTAAAAAAAATATCACAACAGATGTAAATTTATTCTTCGTATGCAAGTTCTATTTATCAATCAACTTTCTGCTTTTGACATTTCAATAAATATGATTACTTTTTAGGAAGTCTGTGGATAATAAACAAAACAGTTAAAAAAATTAGGGATGACTTACAAACAATACAAATTTCAGCATACAACGAGGGAAGAGAATCAACTTATAGACTACTTGGCAAACATTACTATAAAAAAAAGGAAATTGCATATTCAAAAATTTTCAGAGAATGGATGTGAAAGGAAGAAAAATTATAAACAGGGGCGGAGCTACACACACCTAAGGGTAATCAATGAACACCATTCGTCACTTTGTTTTTGAATATATAGGTTAAATGTAGATATTGTTGAATATATACTAATTGTTGAACACCCTTGAAACAAAAGAGAGAGATAGCTTTGTGGCTAAAGCAGTGCAAATTTTCTTTAGAGGGCTGGCTACGACCCTAGGCTTCTACAACTATATTTAGTTGATTTTCACTTTAACAAATTTCCTCTTTTGTTGTTGAAGAAAACAATGAAAAACTCTAGTTTATTATTAAAAAAAAAAATTCCTTTTTACTAATCAAATCAAGCTAAGGACATCATTCAGTGTTTGACTTTCTCGTCTTAAAATTAAAAAATACACATGTTTAAAAATGAATGACCTACTTTTCTTTTTAGTCCGTTTCAAAAAGAATGATCGTTTTCTTTTTTGATAACCTTTTAATTTCAGCTTTCCGCGTGACATGTTTAAGGCCACAAGATTAAAGAGAAATTTTAAACATTCGACATAACTTTACTTTAGGGCCATAGGATTCAAAAATATTCTTTATTTTCTTAAACTTAGTGACAAGTCAAACTACCCCACTATTTTAGAAACGAAGTGAGTACTAATTTTTTTTAATTTTGATTAAAAAAATTAAGTGACCCCATTTCATAAAAGTATGAACACCCTTGAAAAAAATATTCACTCTGTTGTTGATTATAAACAACGACAAATTAAAAAGTTCATATCTAAATATCACCGATAAGGAGATAATGGGGAGGGGGAAGCTACAACATAGGATTTTCACAAAGACATCATTTACAAAAGACACAGGGGGAATAAGAAATGTGAAATGTTATTTAGTCTAGACAATTTTCATCTAGAAAAATAAGAGGATTTGAGCCAGATGGAGAAGTTTTAGCCTAGAAGAGGCTTTAATCACTAGTATGAGGAGGTGGAAAGAAGCTACCCATGCACTTCATTCAAGCACAACCTCTAAGGTAGCAAGAATAGAAGAAATCGAAGATAATAGCAAGAATGGAAAAAAAGAAGTAGCAATCACCAACCTAATGATTGAGCATCCTTCCTTTGAGATAAGATCCAGAAATAACGCACAAGGAGCATAGTCCACTAAATGAGAGAACACAACTGCAAAGGCACTTTGGGTTAGGAAATAAGGAAAATAGAGTAGACTTATTCCTGTTTAGCTGATAAACAAGGAAGCAAGGAAAGGAATTCAACATTGATCCATAACATGAGGAGACAAAACTTCTTGTTAGCCCAAAGAGGGAACAATTTTCAGGTTCTTAGGGATGAAGGTGAGAGAAGGAAGAGAGGCTGATTTAGAAAACCCTAGACTTAAGGTAGTATTTATAGGGATTAGTTTTTGGGCCGGATCTGAACTGGGTTATGTCTTTTAGATCTTAATAGATTTGTGTTTTAGTCCAAAATTAGTTATGTATTTGTGTTTGAATTTTATCAATAAATGCCTAAAAATTTAACCAAAAAGACTACTATCTAGTAATAAACTAAGTAGTGAAATATGAATTGAGGTATGACAATTGTCTTTTTCATATTTAAATATTAATTAATCTAATTGTATTCACTATGAATAACAAATTGATCAAACTTTAAAAAATAAATTAAGTTATAGACTTCGTCAGTGCGGGAGATGTTTTCATCTGCAGTGAGTTTCAAAAAAAAAACATTTGTGCCTCCTCAAGTAGGATATATTTTGTAGAAAAAGCTCGTCTCAATAAGATATTACTCGATAATTATAAGAAATATTAAATATTTAATATGCTCTTTAAGAGTATTTTCTTACGTATATTACAAATACCATCATTATTATTGACATTATATGTGAATCCACCACTACTCTATTACAATTTTTAGGTTTGATAATGATTTGTGATGAATAATCACATAAATGGAGATACATCATTATTCATGGTGTAAAAGTTAAAATAAATAAATAAAATATTACGTTTATCTAATTTTTCACATATATAAATCAGAAGAATTATCTCAGTGAAGTATTGATCACCATAAATGATACATTTTCAATTGTATATTTTAACGATATATTATTCTCTAATATCAAGTACACATATTCCATACATATGATAGAGCAATATTTCTTCTCCTAATTGCTCCTCTTCTGATCATAGTTATGAAATTTGTATATATAAAAATCATATTTTTTAAATTCAACAAATAAAATCATAAAATTTCCCAATATTATGATCATTAAACTACAGTAAAAATAATTACCTTTTTGAAATGCCTCCAACCAAAGTACCTCTACCTATGAGGAGATATAATAATTTCATCTATTGCTTGCATTATGGTTTACTTATTAACACGATAACTCATAAATTTAATATTTATTTAATAAACTAGCTCAATGAAATCTAACATAGATCGGGGTAAATTATGGGAGAATTTCTAGGTCATGGATAATGTTGACCATTTATGAAACATTACAAATAAAAGGTGAAATAAAATATAAAAATGGAGAAAAAGAATATAGAATAAGCAGAGAAGTAATGTAATTGCGGGTGCAAATCAAGGGACAAAAATGAGGGTTTTTTATTTGCTTTGAAGAGGACATCCTAGAGATAGAAAGAATTCAAAACTATGATATATGTAAAGCTTGTAAATAATTTACTCTACTTGTTCAACATTAACTTTCAGAAATTTAAAATTCTATGCATCTACTTTATAACCTACCAAAAAACATAAATTAATTTAGAAAGTCAAATTTCCTGTATAATTACAAATTATTTTGTTTCCTAATAATTGTTTTTAGTCGTAAGTATATAATCCTTAAATTTGTTTTCTTGTTGATCTTCCTATGCATTCCATTACTAACCAAACTTGTTCCTGAGGCTACTTCATAATTGTCACGACCCAAGCCTAGACCCTGGACGTGGCCGGTACTCAAGAAGCATTGTTGCTCCCCAATATGTAACACCTCGGTCTTAGAATGGGCTAATCTTAGAATAGACTAAAATGGAACGAGATAAATTAAGGATTTTTCAAGTTAATCTTAAGTTGTGAGTTTTGGGTCAATTTCGAACGACCATAACATTCAGTACAAGATGAGTTAGGTGGCCCATAAGATATCAAATGAAAGATCTTTGAGTCCTCTATCCAACACCACCAAGTTCGCTACATTTTGAGTTTGAATGAGGGAGAAATGCCCGTTTCAATTCAGCCTATCCAATTGAGGCAGTTCATCTGTTATAAGGACGGGTAAATTGGTCTTTTCCCAACCCAATTAGTCTTAAGCGTGTTTCCACCCAATTAGGGGTCAAAGCTGATTAGAATCATATTATGCTCAATTCTAAAAACGTTCAAGAACCTAGGGCAGTGTTCAAGAAGAGAAAAAGGGAGGAAGCTTCAAGCGTTTATCAAGTTTGAGGATTTACGTCAATGATATGATTCCTTTGAGGTATGTAAGCTTCCATAGTGTTGGGTTTGTTCACCCTCACGCCAATCATGTAATCTTTTACCCATGAATTTATTCTTAAATGCTGAATTGTTGAGTTCTTGAATGGTTCTTGAATTTAATTGGTAATGGAGTGTTGTTTTGAGTTCTTGAGGTGAGGGTTTGCGAATGATTTGAGTAAATTGATAGTTCCTTGCGTGGGTTTCGTTGAGATTGTTCTGGGTTATAAGAATTTGTGAGTTTTGACCTTAGATACGACAATATGTATGGGTTGAATCTAGTTTGGGAGAGAAACAAAAGACCGAGCAAAAATACGTGCCCAGGTCCGCGTCGCAAAGATGCTTTAAAACCAGTCCCTAGATAATTACCTCCCTCTCCACATCACGGAGAGGATACGAACTGCACCGTTTCAAAAATTATTTTGGGACCAAATATTTTAAATCTTCTCTGCATCGCACTCATGCTCCTCAGTCTATGTCTTCGATCATTTCTTATTGTAACGACCCGAGAGCACACCCTAGTCGTTACCGGCGTATTTGACCTCTCTGAGGTCTTATACAAGCCCTTAGCAATCATCATAACATTTATCATAGACTTAAAAAGTCACCTCATTTAAACCTTTAATACACAATTGGAGTAGTCTCAAGGTAGCCATCTTAAAACACGACTACAACACAAGAGGGACACAACCCTTACAATACAAAAGAAACTACTATCTAGTACATAGAATTTAAAGGAAACTCCATAACATAAAGGTCCTTGAATCTTTAAGGACACACCCGAACTTGCGAATAGTAAGCTAAGCTCATCACTTCTAGGAAAGGACCTTTAGCCATCATCACCTACACTTGGTGTAAAAAGATGAAGAAGAATGGTGTTAGTACAAGAATGCACTAAGTATGCTAACCATGCAAAAACATGCTTTTAAAAGGACATTTAGTTTGAAACCATGCATCATGCCTTTTTAGAGAAACTTCAAGAACATTTGGTACCATAGTAACAATATAAACCACATACATAATCCTACACATGGAAACCATTCATAATAGCACATAGAGCCACTTATAACACTTTAGGCACATTCAATGCATACAATACATTACCTTCCTCTTTATCTTAACTCCTTTCCTCAAGCAACCCTTAGGGAATAGTTGGTGCAATGTATCACCTTAAGGTTACCAAGGGTAAACTTACATATAGCCTTCATCAATCCAACCACATATATTCATATAGTCATAAGCACACCATAAGACATAGTCTTCACATAGGAACCATCACCTAAGACAACCCCCAAGTCACCCTAGTGCAATGTGCAAGTAGCATCCCATAATACTACTCACACCAAATGTTCCTAGGAAGCAACCATAGACTAGGCACATCATATTCAACAAGTCATAACTTCTTCATTTAACATTAGACATAAGACCAACATACTTCATAAGATCATATATGAACTCATTCTTTTAGTACATCATTAGTCATAACCCATTTACTTCAAATCATAGGTAAACCACCCTCACAACCCCTTCACAAGCTCACTTGTGCAATGTACACATGGAGTCCCATACCCCCACACATACTAAGCAAACACATTAGTAAGTCATAAGTGTAATTCACATGCATAATCATACTTCATGTCTTGACATAAGTAAAGTCAACCTAAACATGCTTTCATATTAACATACATAGACCATAGTCTTCATTACATAAAGAGCTTTATCATAACCTCCCTTAGAGTCCATTTGTGCAATACATAAGTAGGGTCCATAGTCCTACCTACACTAAGTAACTCTTCAAGAAATCATGACTATAGTTCATATTCTTATCTTAGTTCATTTCTTAACTTTTTGGAGACATTGCCATAACCGACATAGACCATGTGAGCTACATGGAATCCGGTGTTCTACTCCCACACCGAAAAGAGAGGGTACTAGTTGCCAAGGTAGGAACTACGTACATAATAGCTATCTAGTGAATCCACTAAAGTAAGGCCTACGGGGGCACGTAGTTATGGAACAAGGAGATTGCTACTAGAAACCTTGGCTTGCTAGGCGTGGAGGTTTCCATCTCATGAGACAACATCTATGTTGGGAACCCGGACTTGCTAAACATGAAGGTTCTCTTGTGGGAAGCCGGACTTGCTAAACGTGAAGCCTCCACTCTCATTTTTCATGTTCACTCAGTGCTAAGCTCCAACTCCCTTTTTAAACATCTTAAAGCCTTTATTTAACATTACTTCATAAAATAGGCTTTAGGGACTTAATTTCTCATATCATATAGCTCAAAGGTTTCTAAGATGAGAATGACATTTCATCATAAAACCTACATTATGTGAGAATGACCTTTCACTTAGTCATACCATATTCATAACATAGTCTAGTTTAGAGTACAATTGAGGAAACCTTTCAAGAGACTCACTTTCACTAGATTATCATAAAACTTATCCATTCCTTTATGTATGTGTGTGTGTACATAAGTGAGAAAGCCTTTCACATAAACACCTTTATGCAACACATATCCATACCTTGCTAATCATACACTTTGCATGCATAATAAGATGTAAGGGTGCATATAAGAGTTAACCTTTCAATAGACACCATAACACATCATATTCATAGCTATACATGTAGAGTGTGTGTGTGAATATTGGTCCTCATAGTGACATAATAGTAACAACATTGATATTTAGTGCAGTTCCCTTCAAGAGATCACAACACATTCACAATGTCCCCAAATCATGAGCAAATCACATATAAAGCCTTTAGGGATTCTAGACCACACACCCACATTTCATCATAGGAGACCAGGACACATTCAACATTGAATAGGTACTCCTAACATGTATATGATCACACATTCATATAGGGGTCATTCCACAATAGTACATAACATAATCATTAATGTAGACCCCACCTTATGCCTAACATCATTCACATTATACTCCTCATCATCCACACACTTTAAACATCATGCTAGCATTGAGGATTTCATACATAACCTTCATAGCACAACTTTATAAACATATGCATCATAATCATCAATTCACTTCACATCTATTGCCTTCAAGGCCATGATATCAACATGCATAGATAGACAAGAAGTAAACACCTCCACCATAAGTGGATCAAACCACACAACATCAATTCTCATACTATATACTAGAAGTTAGGTCAACTTACCAATTCTCTAAGCCATGATCACCATGGATCAATCCTCAACCATTCATAATCAATTGACATAGATAGCAATAGGAATCAACAATCTAATTCAATAACATAGACATAATCGAAGTGCAATTCTATAAACAATGGGATCAACCCATAACTTTGCCCATAAGACCATAATTCTCAACTCATCAATATAGCAACAATTCAACATGAATAAGAATAGATAATCATAGAAAACATTAATACAATCTAATCTAAACATAATTTCACCAATAGAGATCATATTCACAAAGAGCCACATCATAGGCAAATTTTCGAGAATTTAGGAATCATGGGTTCTTCAAGAATCCCTTTGAAAATTATCTTAAAAACATTAATACCACATTAATTTATCAATAGAATGATTTAGAAAATTGTTTCACAAGGGACCCATGTATAGATTGAAAATTGGGAATTTTGGTCTTTGAATCTCTTTTGAAAATCTTTGATAGAACTCCTTAAATGAGAGGTTATTCAGAAATTAAGAGTTACCATACCTTAATTATTGAAGACCCATGAAATTGAAGAAGAAATTAGTTGAAAACCCATCTTCTAGCTTGAGCTTCATCAAGGTCTCAATGCGGTTTTTGAGAGAATCTATTTAGAGAGGGAAGGGTCAATTTGAAGAATAGGGTCTAATTTTAGGTTTTGGGGTTTTAACCAACTTAAAATACCCTAAAATAGGTAGAATAAACATTTATAATAATTCCCCCAAGTACCCAAATTACCCCTCACTTAGTTGGACATTTTAAACAAGTCAAACTTGAGTTTTATTTTCGCAGATTTCGTCAAGAAACAAGTTCGCGACGCGGAGCTATTCCCACAAGTTTCTGGAATTAAATTTTGAGACAGTAGAGTCCACGGTGTCTCCATGACTCGGAGCCACTTTTTGGCCATTGGTGGAGCAGGTCCACGATGTGGAGCCACTCCCTCCATGCACAACTTCAAGCTGCCTTGGCAGCTTATTTGGCAAAGGGTTAGGGGTCCTCCTCGAGGACCCTTAGGGTGGTCCCGGGGAGTCGTAACTGAACATTTTGACGCTAAAAATATTTATTAATACTCTAGGGTCATCTCCACTGATTTTAGACTCCAAACAACAAATAAAAACATGGACAACATACTAGAACACACCAACACAAAAAAGACTAGTTTCCGAACGTCTTGGTCATCCCTTGATGTTTGGCTTCCAAACTCTTTAAAATTGACTAAAAAGGCTATTCTTCATTATTTTAACAATTTATTAATGCATAAAACCCAGGTGAGGCTCTACTTTATCCTACTTCATTTTGAGGGTTGTTACACTTATTATCAACTATCTAAACTTGATATAATCATTGAGAGACCCTACAACCTAATCATAATTCTTGAATTCACATTTCAAATTTAAGATTGAGTTGAGAGTAAAGTTCGAGGGAGTCCTTTTAGTCATTTTGAGAAGTCTTTTACAAACTTTAAAAACGTATTTTAAGACTTGAGTACTTGAATATGAGGATGAAGAGTGTTGAGTTTCATTTTTCAAAATGAATATATGGGAACTAAGTATTCCCAAGAGTA
>JAJOOJ010008211.1:0-75208 GCA_029582625.1 Solanum boliviense | reverse complement strand
CTTCTTTTAGTGCTCGTGTCGTAGGTCGTTCTTCTGGCTTAAGTAGTGATAAAATCCATCTTTGGACTTCATCCATATCTGCTTTCCTTAGCTCCCTTGAATTGGAATAAATCATTAGTTGGTCTCTTGCATAGTAGCTCCATATATCGTTTCCGTTTAAATAATTATTTGCTAGCTCTTGTATAATCATTGATATATCAATTATCCTTTTGTTGCCACAATTTTCAAATTCAATTTTTTTTAAAAAAAACCCAAAAATCGTTGGAAATAGTTTTCGTTGTTTCTGAACGCATGCATGTTGGTGGATTTTAAAAGAAAAAAAAGAGTAAAAAACAGTAAATTTTAAATTTTAAAAAAAGAATCAAAAACGTAAAATATAGAAACAATTAACTTTCTATTAATTTTTATTTTCAATTAAGTTAAATCTTAAAATTCTGCATAATGATTAAGCTAAATTATAAAAGAAAATGAAAGTAGAACGGTAAATATAAAATGTTACAAAAAATGAAGATCTGAATAAGCAATTCACATTAATTAAAGATTATGAATTAATTTTTATCATTACCTATATATTTTGATGTCTATTATTATTTATTATTTTCTTGCACTTCAATTATCGTATCATTTTATTGTAATAAAAAATTATTCTTTTTCCAGAATGATTTGACATGATTGTTATAGTATTTTGCTAGTTCACTTCAAATAATTTTTTTCCGACATGCTTTGAACATGTTTTACCTCTTGAACTCTAGTGTCTATAAAAAAAATTTGTTCTAACTCTCTCAGTAGAGAAAAGTTTTGCATACATTCTATCCTCGTATACCTCACTTGTGATACTATAGTGTGTATATATGTTACTATTATTGGGATCTTCATTTTTTTTTTTTATTGTCTGTAAACTTGAAAAAAAACATGCCAAAACAATCTAAATATACAATTGGATGAGCTTATTTCTCTCTATATTTTGTACTCTCATGTTTATATAGTGAATTACTCATCTCCTTTATGGACGTAGGTCGATTGACCGAACCACGTTAATTCTTTGCGTCTGTTGATCTATTTCTCGTTTGTCTTCTTACTCGTGGTCTTTCGAGGTTTTCTTTGCTCGCTTTCGCATGACACCTAATCATTTCGGTCCTGACAGACTCACCAACAATGTTGCTAGGTTATTAGAGATAGTACTAACCGTGAGTTAGATACTAAACGTCATAACCTATAATATTGGACAATATAGGCAGAAAGTATGTGGTTAGTGAGGAATATACATAATAAACATGATATTTGAACATACTAAATATGTTAAACATGTTGATATAATGACCAAGTTGAATAACATGAAGTTGGGACATACTGAACTGAAATAGAAAGGTACAAGGTCATGCAATTAGTCAAATTCTGATTATGGGAGATACTAAAACTGATATAAACAATGTGAGCAACTACATGGAGTTCAACATACTATCCTCATACCAAAAAGAGCGTGTCCAATACTTGTTATTGTAAGGGACCTGATAACAGAGATAATATTAATTCACTAAGCTAAGGACTATCAGAGATAAATCATATGGTGACACGTAGTTCTGAGACTTAGATATTGCTACTAAAGGTCTATGGATGCTAATAAAAAACCTTCATCTCTAAATCTTCTTGGTGCTATGTATTACTACCAACTAAAACATGCATAATCTATAAACACTAATAGTATCATGAGTAAAACACGCAATTAGGGACTGCTCACGGAGAAAAACTAATTTACAATGAAAATCCATGCAGATCATAAAATGTTCTAACTTGTGGGAATCATAAACTTGAATATCTGATGTTTGATACCCATTGATGAAATTCCACATACCTTTAGTAGAAACCTTTTGGCATGATTCCTTAAATGAAAATTTGAAGCTTGAAATTCTAGTTCTTGCTTTGGAAGAAGACTTGAGAGAGAAAGAAAACTTTGATTTGGGTGAGTTAGGAATGAATGAGAGGTTAGGATCACTTGAAATCTTTTAATCCCACTTAAAATAGTCCAAAATGGTATAGCATAGGAATTTAAAAAGTGAAAAAAGACCAAAGTTACTCTCTCTTAAAACTGACGAAGGCGTCTTGATGGACCCTTCTATGGTTCGTATAACGATCAACATACCGTGAAGGTGTCCGTAAAAGATAGAGATTTTTGGGTTTCTGAAGGTCATTTTATGGAAGCTTCTATGGACCGTAGGTATGTCCAATGGCTGTATAAGTGTCCATTAAAGACCGAGTTTCCTGGGTTCTAGAGTCTAGATATACAGATCGATCCATAGTCCATAAAAGTTTCCACTATCTATAAAACATTCTGAAACTTTCTTACAAATGTTCCAAATTATGAGCTATGGCTTATTAGTACCATCAAGACCTGTGGCTCCTTTCCCGGTCCGTGGAGTCATCTGTAAAATCAAATCTTTTGCAAACCTTAGTTCTTACTGATCCTTCCAAGGTCTGATATGGGCTCAGTTACTTTTAGAGTGTTACAATATTTCCCTGTTAGGAACATTCATCCTAGAATGAAGTTTAACTAGGCTAAATAGAGTAGGGAAGGAACTGTAACCCAATATTGAAAGATAAACACTGAAAATTGAAGGAGTGACTGACTTCGCGCTAAAACATACAACTTGATCTGATTTCATGAACATGCATGCATACTGAGACATGAAAATAACTGAAAAATAATGAATCTGAAAGAATTCTAAGGAGAAACTATTACCTCATGTTTAGAAGGAACCGAAAGGGAAAAGATGGGGATACTTGGACATCATTTTTCTTCGATTTCTCAAGTAGCACCCCCACCTAATATATTTCTCCAAAGGACTTTCACTGAAGTGACTTCCTTATTCCTCAATTTACGAACCTGACGTTCAAGGATCTCAACCGGGACCTCATTATAAGAGATTCTTTCATTCACACTGATACTTTCTAAAGTCACAATTGAAGTTAGATCACCAATGCACTTCTTCAACAAGGACTCATGTAACACTGGGTGCACTAATGCTAAATTTGAAGGCAAATCCAACTTGTAATCCACATTATCAAAATGCCTCACAATCTGATAAGGGTCAACATAACGGGGACTAAACTTTTCTTTCTTACCAAATCTCATCACCCCTTTCGTGGGTGAAATATTTAGATGAACTCAATCATCTATAGAAAATTCATGTTATCTTCTCCTCACATCTGCATAAGATTTCTTTCTACTCTGGACCGTTCTCAACCTATATCTAATAAGACAATTTTTTTACATGGCCTCATGAACTAACTCGGGACCTATCAAAGCCACCTAACCAATTTTGAATTAACCAATAGTATATCTACACCTCCCACTATGTCAACACATAATCTTTTGTCTCTTGATATAATGCCTCAACAATAATGTTTTTCCTCTCTTCTCTTTTGTTACACAGTAACTCACACATAAATAATTAAATTAAAAGGTTTAATTAGATGCCTTTAGACAAATGTATATCTTCTTTGTATTGGGTTTTAAAAGGTGTGAATGTAAAATGAAGAGTTGCGAATTTTATGAAAAGTTGTGATTGTAATGAAAAGTTGCAATTTTTATGAAGAGTTGTGACTTTTATGAAAAGTTGTGACTTTTATGAAATGTTGTGACCTTTCTGAAGGGTTGTAACTTTTCAAAGGGTTGTGATTTTTCTGATAAAGAACAATAAACATTTGTCCACACTACCCTTTATTGTCTATAAATATAGAGTTTCCTCTCATCTTTCAACAAGGAAAAAACTAATTTTCTGGACTTGTTCTACTACTATTACTACTACTAATACTAAATCTAGTATTCTAAGTCTATAAATAGATAATTTCTTCATATTTTTCAACAAGGAAAAAACTAATTTTCTGGACTTCTTCTACTACTACTAAATCTAGTATTCTAAGTCTATAAATAGAGAGTTTCCTCTAATTTTTCAACAAGGAATAAACCTTTTTTCAGGACTTCTTCTACTACTACTAAATCTAGTATTTTAAGTGTATTTTACTTCCATTGAGTGGTTCGCTAACACCGTGATTTTAGGTATCGATACACTGATGAGTAAGAGCAATCTATCCTGGGAGGATATAGTCCATTAAACTCGGGTACTTGAGGGGAATAATTTTCTTAAGGGGACACCGTGCATTCAGTGGACTCGATTTTCTTCTTAATTTTTTTTTTTTTGTATATTGTTTCTAATTTGTTCCTGATTCTATTTTCTCTACTGGTTTTAATTTTCTAGTTTTCAAAATGTTCTTTAAACTTTATTGTTTCTTATCAAGTTCTTCAATGTTTTTGTTCTAATTATCTTGGGAATACAAGATGAACAACAATCTTAAGGAAATTATTATACTATTGGTATTTCTTGTATTCTATTGATTGAGAGAAACAAATCATGGAAGTAGAAGATTAATGCACTACTTCTTCAGAACTCGATGCCTTGTTTAGCAAGGTCGAAGTCATAATGGATTAGGAAAATTGGTGGTATTCTGGTTAAAGATTACACCATGTAACCTTCTTATTATTTAGCTAAGGAGGAAAATAGTTTGTAAAAGTTAACTCTTTTGATATTTATCATATTTGTCTTTGGAAAAAGATCTACAAACCATATGATTTTGAATGAATTTTCCTTGAAAAATAGTGTTGCCCTTAAAATTCTTTAGTTTGCAGAATGAGATATGCAGATTTTAATTTGATAAGATAGTATGCCAAAATGTTATAGTTAGATGACTATTTGAAAAGAAAAGCATTTCTATGTGATCGAAGAATATGTTTTATAGTTGGGAAAAAAAACTTTTGTAGTTTTCTACTGTGGATAAATTAGGCTATGCAATTGGTTTGAAGGATATGAAAACTTCACCTAATAAGTCAGTGTTGTACGTATGGTTTTCTATAAACTTCATTATTAAATAGAAACAAATTGTACAAATTTTTTTGTCTTTATTGTTAGTATTCTAAATTTTAAGTGGTATGTCTAATTGTGATAGAAAAAAAAAAGACCAGTGACTTAGAGTTTGTGATTTTGTGCCTCTATGGAATGAACTTTGACATTGTGTAAAAATTGTCAAAGGGAATTGAAGCACTATAATTCTTTTGTAGAATAATATTTCCAAAAGAGGTTTCATATTGACAATGATATTTTGATAGGATGGGAAAAAAATATGTGGAAAAACTATTTTCAAATACTCAAAAAATATTTTTATGATCATATATAAATGTGTGTGTAAGGGGGGGGGGGGGGTTCTTTGCTTATGATAAAGATAAAATTACAATTGATCATTTGGTAGAGTGTATAAGAATAATGCTAAATAGAGTGTATTAGTAATGTTTGCATTAGAAAAGATGTAAAAAAGGTTTTGAGGGGCAATTGGGTCTTTAATCATGCTAATGCATGCATTAAAACCATTTAATTTCTAATACCTAAAAATATATGGTATTAGCAGTACACCACCTTAATACACTATAGAGTTATAATTAATGCGAGTATTAGTTATACATAGGTTGGAAAAGAGTACCAAACAAGGTACTACTAATACACAAGGCTAATGCATGCATTATTTTTTCTAATACACTCTACCAAACGACCTCTTAGTGTCTAATTTAAATTTGGAGCAAAAGATATGAAATCCGATGATACTTTTGTATTATGTTAGACCCACAAAATTCTTGTTGTTTATTTGATATTGTGGTCGTTGAGTTTCTCTTTTACTAGTATATGATATATGATATGACTAGTATGAAACTACCAAATAATGTATAAACTTGTTCAAAATAATTGTGTTCTTTTATGAAAAAGTGTCACTTAAAATATTGTGATTTTTCATGAAAAGATATGTCTATTAAATATAACTATTTTTATAGACATGAATATTAGTGAATAGCCATCTGTCATATTTTGTAAAAGAAGCATTTGAATTATATTGCCTTTATTGGACCTGATGAAACTATGTTCATGGATAGCTCTATAACAATCCAATTGAAAGTTATGGAAAGGTCCTTTTGATAAGGACATATGACAAGGTGCTGACTCTAACAATGTTTGTATCACACAAAATTTTAAGAAGTAGGAACGAAATATTTGTGAGAAAAAGTGACCTCACAGAGAGATTTTCAAACTCAATATTTTTATTTTTACTTACTTGCTTGAGTCAAATTGTTTGTGACATGAACACTTGGGACATGTATATTACAAAACCTTGCAAGAAAACTGATCAACTTAGAAATATTTTCTATCTTTTAGTGCAATAAATAAAAATATCAAGTTTGTGTTGAATGTATGTATGCTTAGCATTCTTATAAATTTGTTGAAAGGAATTCTAATCCATTAGAATTGATTTACACTGACATTTTTTATATGAAGTCAACATCATCTCGTGGTGGGAAAAAGTATATCATAACTTAAATTGACAATTGCAATAGATACTATGTCTATTTGCTGGATGGTAAGGATGAAGCAATAGAAACAAAATATAATACTGAAGTTGAAAATCAGTAGGGAAAAAGATAAAAAAAAGTGGCAAGGATGGAGAGCAGTTTCCTTTTGCATAAATATGTCTTGAAATTTCCTATTCACCTCAAACTAATGGAATTGCAAAACGAAAAAAATCGAACTTAGAAGAAAATGATGGCTATATTACTTATATGTTCAGCTTTACCACAAAACTTGTGTGGAGAAGCTATCCCTACAGCAAAAGGGAACAACAAAATGGTTTGTATTTTCAGAAGGAAGCCAATAAAAAGTTTTGCTTATTCAAGACACAATCTATTTCATATGATAAATGGAAATGAAAAAAATCCAACTTGAAATATTTCAAAGTGTGAGGGTGTTTAGCCAAAGTCCAAGTTCCTATTTCTAAAAGGATTAAAATAGGCTTTAGACTCTGGACTGTAAAATTAGACTTGAGTAGTCTAGTGAAAGGTCTAAAAGACCTTAAAAAGAACAAAAGGATAATGTACTTAATAAAGAGATTCAGAGGTGTAGTAAATGTCAAAGGACATATACTACCTTGGGATATGATTTTGTAACATTTCCTATGTCTTTTGTGGGCTCATCCTATTTGGAAAGATGGTGTCGATAGTGGATTGATTCAATCTTGAGCAATCCTATTGGAAGTTTGTTGATCTTCCTCTAGGAAATAAACCTTTAGGTTCAAAGTGAATCTTAGAAGGAAAATGAAAGTCGATGGAATTGTTGACAAATACAAAGCAAGAAATTTTGTCAAAGGTTTTAGAAAAGAAGAAGGTCTTGATCTTTTCGACACTTACTCGTCAGTAACTAAAATTACATTCATTCAGATGTTAACTACATAAATGCGGTATATGACCTCCAAATTCATCAAATGAATGTGAAAACAACATTCTTAAATAGAGAATCGGATGAAGAAATTTACATGGAATAGCCCAAGGGTTTTGTGGTTCCTGGTAAAGAAAAGATAGTGTGCGAACTTGTTAAGTCACTATATAGGCTAAGAGAAGCACCCAAACAATGACATAAGAAATTTGCCCAAACGATGTTGACAAATGGATTTAAGAATGATGGAAGTGATAAATGTGTTTACCTTAAAATCACAAGGTCATTGTTTGTTTGTATATAGGTGATATGTTGATCATCAGTAGAGACACTAATGACATAAATGCTACTAAACATATGCTAGAAAACAACTTTGATATGAAGATCTTGGAGTTGCTGATGCGATCTTAGGTATAAGAATCCTTAGAACTTCATAATATTTAGCATTGTCACGGTCTCATTGAATTGAAAAGGTATTTGAATAGTTCAAATATTTGGATTTCAATATTGTCAAGACTCCATAAATGTGAGCTTTGCACTTCAAAAGAATGAAGGTGAAAGTGATTCACAATTGGATTGTGCTAGAGTATTGGGAAATATGATGTATATTAGAAAGTGTACAAGATCAGATATAGAATATGCTATTAGTAAACTGAGTCGGTTTACGAGTAAACTCAATCAAACTCATTGGATGACAATGAAAAGAGTTTTGGGGTATTTAAAACATACTCAAAACTATATTGTGCATTACAACAAATATCCAGCAGTATTGAAAGGATATAGTGATGCAAGTTGGATCACTGGGATCAAATAAAGTAAAATTCATGAGTGGATATGTATTTACTCTTGGTGGAGGAGTAGTCTCTTGGAAATCTCCCAAATAGAAAAGTATCGCTAGCTCTACAATGATCTTTGAGCTTGTTTCTATATATAAGACCGGTGAATAAGTTGAAAGACTCCAAAATTTGATAGATATTCTCTTTTGGCCCAAACCTTTGACATTAGTATGCATACACTTTGATAGTCAAGATTCAATAGGTAGGACATGGAGCATGATGTATAACGAAAAGTCTCGTCACATAATAAGTTGACATAGTACCGTTAGAAAATTACTCTAGTGGAATTATCACAATTGACTTTATAAAGTCAAAGGATGGGTCAGATCTACTTACAAAAGGCCTAATTAGAGAGAGAGAGAGTTGGAAGATCTTCTAAGGGAATGAGTTTACGGCTTAGGACAAGCCATCATGGGAGCAATTCTACCAACCATACTGGAGATCCCAAGAGCTAGGCTTAAGGAGAAAAACAAAGTTGTAACTGACGGTTTGACACTGTCGACCAACTCAATCCATTCTCATGTGAAGACAATGCTCGTAAAAAGGATAAAACATTAAGTCTTGCTAAAGAGTTAATAAAGCTTAAAACTTTTAATGATTTGGTAAGTTTGGTAGATTTAACCAAATAGTGTATCTACACGATGACACACCTAGAAATCTCTTAGGTGAGTGTGAAGTGTAAGCCACTTCATATAAAATCATTGTAAAAAGTCTATTTTCTATACAATCATGAAACCAGGAGGATTGTTGTGTTTTAAAAGGTGTGAATGGAAAATGAAGAGTTGCGACTTTTTTGAAAAGTTGTGATTGTAATGAAAAGTTGCGACTTTTATGAAAGGTTGTGACCTTTCCGAAGAGTTGTAACTTTTCAAAGGGTTGTGAACTTTTTGATTAAGGTAAAATAAACATTTATTCACACTACCCGTTGTTGTCTATAAATAGAGAATTTCCTCTTATTTTTCAGGAAAAAACAAATTTTCTGGACTTCTTCTACTTCTACTAAATCTAGTATTCTAAGTGTACTTTATTGTTGTTGAGTGGTTTGCTAATACCGTGGTTTTAGGTACCAATACACCGGTGAGTAAAATTGTTCTATCTTGGGAGGATATATTCCGTTAACCTCGGGTACTTGAGGAAATAATTTCCTTAAAGGGACACTACCCATTCAGTGGGCTCGATTTTCTTCCTTAAGAAAAATATTTTTTATATTGCTTCTAATCTGTTTCTGATTTTATTTTCTCTACTGGTTTTAATTTTCTAGTTTTGAAAATGCTCTTTAAACTTTGTTATTTTTTATCAAGTTCTTCAAAAGTTTTTTTTCCAAGTATCTTAGGAATACAAGATGAACAACACTTCGATCGCTTTGATGGCTCTTATATAGGCTTCGTTAGAGCTAGTAGTCATTGAGATCTTTGACGACAAAGAAGGCAACCCCCAAAAAATGATCCTTGGAAAGAGGAATTGATTCTTTCATCTTGAATATAATTTTTATAAATAATTATTTCTACTTATCGTCGTGCTAATAATGTAGAAGTGCTTTGGAAACAGGTGTATGTATAAGCTCGGCTTTGAGCTAGTATGGAAAATAGTGTCAAAGTAATATTATTGTGACTTGTAAGAAATAAACGAGTGTTGTTCTTATAAAAGAGTAGTAGTCTTTTGACACCACCAAGTTTTCTTCAATATTATTGATGTTGTTGTTACTCTCTTGCTATTGTTATTTAGTGTGAACATTATCCTAGGTGTGATTGTCATTTTGTCAAACAAATTATACATACCTTAAAACCCTACAAAAGAAGATGATAATTAATATAAAGACTAATATAAGTCTTTCTCCCCCATTTAGAAAAAGTATATCATTGTAGAGATAGATAAATCTACCCGCAGGCTCTTATTTTTGTTATTCCAACAAATAGATAGAAATATATGGCTTATACTGCTCTTTCTTCACTTATGTATACATTGGAACAACTCTTGAAACGTAACCAATTTTCGGTTTGTTGAAGTTGTACACAACAACGTCATTTTCAATCTCTCTATCTTTTAGTTATTCCAACAAATAAATAGAAATATATGGCTTATGCTGCTCTTTCTTCACTTATGTATACATTGGAACAATACTTGAAACGTAACCAATCTTTGGTTTGTTGAAGTTGTACACAACAACGTCATGTTCAATCTCTCTATCAAAATCTTTCTGCTATGCAAGTTTTTCTTGACGATACGACAAAGGAAGCCAAAGATATTGAAACTCTTAAGGCTATAGAAAAGAGGATCAGAGATGTAATGTACAAAGCATAAGATAAAGTTGATTCAAGCCTAAAAAGCATCATTCTAGCTGATTGCAAAGAAAAATAGAGAAGGGGCTTGTAAATACTTCGAGGAAGAGTTAACTGATAGAAGTCTAATTTTGGCTGGTATGCGAAGGACTAATGGAAGGATGAGAACTTGTAACATTCACCATCTTCTTCTCCAACTATGTAAATCCATGAATGATCATCGACGAGTGATCCTTCTATCTACACTAGAAGAGAAGCAAAACAATCATGATTTTCTCTAGGGAATTCCGATTGAAAGGTACATGATACTAAATGAAGGTGTTGTATTTCAAAAATTAAAATATCTATGAATTGTAGAAGCAGATCTGCAAGGACGATATTCCCCAGAGTATTAAAGAAATAAGTTCTGGCACCATATATGATAATACAGGCACACCATGTTTTTTCTACAAGTTTGTAATATCTTGATAAAGAAGAGATTATGTTGTGTAATTCAAAGGATAAATTCAACATGAAAATGGACTAATAACATAACATGTATAATTAAAATTACTAAAATCATAATGGATGAACAGTACATGATGAACACAACACTTAGTACTGACTTTACCTGAATCATAACTGATGAACACAACACTTAGGATAACTCAAATGACAAATGAACCTAGACACTTAATATAATGTTTTATTTTCGACAATTCCATAACGCGCACACTAGGAATGACATTAGAACTAGTAATTGGGAACTATGGAAAAAGTAGATCCACTAACCCTATTAGCAAAGGGTCGACCAACATTGAGTTCATATGAAGAACTTTAGCTAGCACAATTAGGAGTCCAGCCAAATTCCCAATGTCTGAAATGGGAATGCATTATTATTCACCATTTGTGCCTCTTTTTCAACCTTTTGCTTTAGAATTTCCAATGCCTTCTTCAAGTGTTGAAGTTGGAATAAGTCAAGTTCTTCCATATGAGATTTCCACCATAGACTATTAGCTCTCTTCATAATTTCTCGATGGGATTCTTCGCGATTTTTCTCCATCTGGAGAACCCCCTTGAGGTTCATGAGCTTGGTATTGACCTCACGAATACCAGCTTCTCTACGACCCACGATTTGTTGATTGTGGACATCGTTATTTAGTGGAGGGAGGTTCCTCCCAAGGAACCTCTCCACCAATGTGTCCACGCTAGGGTGACCAAAGGAGTAAACTTTACCGTCCGTGGAAAAAACCACAATGCCAATTTCAGCACCATATAGCATACAAAGTTCACTAGCCTGTTTGAACAGACCAACACGTCGCATTCTTCATTTTCACCATTTCAACCCTTTGACGTCCCTTGCTGATTCTTCTTGTCATGCCTAAACTATCACTAAGAAATTGAGATTTTTGGTCTTAACACCAAAAGCTTTATATAAGAAATTATGTTTTAAACTAACTTAATGATATAGACATTAATGATCATAATTAGACAATACATTTTTTTCCTAATTAGATTTATATTATTGGATTGCATTTGACTGCTATTTTATTTGAGAACAATTTTAAAAATATATATATTAAATGACTAATAAAAACCTTTTACTTTAATAATAACACCAATTTTGCGTTTACCATTGAAGTTTCCTAGTCGATCATTGATGAGTCCACAAATTGGACTCATTTAGGGTTTTATTTTGATAGAAATAGTCCCCTCATATGCTTACTTTGTCTCAATATCTCATGAAATCTCTTAAGTTTTAGGTATTTGAAGTTTTAGTGGAAGCATGGACACTTAGGTGCAAAAAGGAACAAAAGGGCTGAAAAGTACGAAGAAGCTGAAGCCTGAGCATCGCCAAGCACACTTGGCGATTCACCGAAAGGATGCACTCTACCCTTTGTTCCAGTACGCAAAGCCTTGAAGGAGAAGGATCAAAAGGGTGATGGAAGGAGCAGTCGGCGCTTCGCCGAATAGTTCCGCAAAGCAGTACTATACCGCCCAATGGTCTAGAACATGAAGATGCTGAAGGCAAGCAGGAAATGATGATGAAACAGAAAAAGGGCGAGTCGCCGAGCCATTCGGCGACATCGACTAACCTCGTAGAGCGATCTGCCAGCACTGATTTTTGAAGTCTATAAATACTAAACTCTTTATTAATTTTAAAAGAGTCGAACATTAATTTTAATTTCCAAAATATAATAGTACTTTTTAGATATTTTCTCTCAAGTTTGGAGAGGGTTTTGGGAGACTTGAAGAAAGAACGATTCCATCTTTCCCAATTTGGAAGTGGGTCTTCTCCATTCTTCTTCCTTTGCTTAAATCAAGGTTTAATTTCTTATACCTATTTTATTTTAGTATTATTTCAGGTGTATGTTGTTATTCTTGATGTGTGGCTAAAAACCCCCATTATTGGGGTGTGATTTAGCAAATATTTGTTGATATAGTTGTTGGGTCTTGCTTGCTGATAGGTTAGATGTATTTTAATGGTGATTTTATCTAGTGGTCGTGTTTTAATTTAATGGGTTTTAGTTGCAAATAGAAAACCACCCATGTGTTTTTGGCTTGCCCAAGAGGGAGGTCGCGAAACTAAGACCACTAGACTGATGGCCTAAGGAGTGGGTCGACATGAGGTTCAGCCCGAGACGGTGAGCCATAGTGCCATATCCTAACACTCAGCTCGAGAGAGTGAGTGGGGTAAGGCGTAGGCTGGCCTTCATGCGGCAAATGGGTGTCCGAGAGGAATGCATTTGAAATGTGGTAAGTTGCCCGAGAGGGAACTTATTTCCATCTAAAGCTTAGCCTAGTCACTATTATGTTGCAAATTTACTTTCGAAAGCATGTACCCAACGATTTATATCAACATGTATTGCGGTCACATCCCAAGTACTTTTCCCCATACTTGATGTTATTGTTATTTTCGTTATTTTTACTACTTGTGATAAAACCCTCAAATCTATATTTGACACTTTTGTGTCACCCCCTTTTGATTTATTATGTTTTTAATCGTTAATATCTTTAGCTACGACTAATTATAGCTAAACTTTATTTTTCTATCAATTCTCAAAACCACTCCCTTGGGACACGACCCCAACCTTTAGTTGGGTTACTATATTATCAACGATCGTAGATACTCATACCGTAGGTTAGTGTCGTTGGTCACGATAAGCATCAATCAATATTTAGAGATTTTTTTTCTAATTAGAATTATATTATTGGATTGCATTTGACCGGTATTTTATTCGACAACAATATTTTTAAAAGATATATTAAATGATTAATAAAAACCTTTTATTATAATAATTACACGAATTTTGCATTTACCACTGAATTTTCCTAGTCGATCACCATTTAGAGATTTTTCCTAATTATAATTATATTGTTGGATTGCATTGACCACTATTTTATTTGAGAACAATATTTTTAAAAAATATATTAAATTATTAATAAAAACCTTTTATTTTATTAATAACACGAATTTTGCATTTACCATTGAATTTTCCTAGTCGATCATCATTTAGAGGTTTTTCCTAATTAGAATTATATTATTGGATTGCATTTGACTGCTGTTTTATTTGACAACGATATTTTTAAAAATATATTAAATGATTAATAAAAACCCTTTATTTTAATAATAACACGAATTTGAAATTTACCATTGAATTTTCCTAGTCGATCATCATTTAGAGATTTTTCCTAATTAGAATTATATTATTAGATTGCATTTGACCGCTATATTATTTGAGAAAATTTCTTAAAAAGAAATATATTAAATGATTAATAAAACCCTTTTATTTTAATAATAACACGAATCTGGCATTTACTATTGAATTTTCCTAGTCGATCATCATTTAGAGACATACAACTTATCACATCAAGTATACGCGGGCGTTTGGATTTATAAATGTTATTATTATTTATACCGTGTTACTCAAAACCTAAGTAGGCTTACAAATCAGATCACTATATGATCAAGTGCTTTCTGGATCGTCTCTGACCTTCTAATTGATATTTATCTCCAAAATGCTTATATATATCTATATATATATATATATATATATATATATATCATGTCGTGATATATTTGCCTTTTCAATTTGTAAACACTAAACAACTCACATTCAAATATTATATTGATTTGTATTGGATTCATTAACAACAAACAACTCTCTCTAAATAATAAAATTTGTAAGCTTATTTATTTAAATAAATTTACTAGATCAAGTATAAAATATAAAATGCAGAAAATAAACAAACCCGTTAAAAGGATTTGAGGGGTATTTTTGTCTTTACATAAATTAATATCATGTTATTAAATTATATGTATTCCTAATATCACCAAATGTAAGGTATTAGTTATACATCCTATACCATGTATTGTGTATAACTAATCCATGAATTAGTTATACATAGGCCCTAAATTCCTACCAAACACAGTACTAAATAATACCATACAAATACATGGACTATTTCTCCTAATATTCCCTACCAAATGACTCAATATTATTTTTTAGTTTTTTGATGTTTCTACAACTTATTATATGAACTTTGTCCTAATTAAGCTTTCTTCTGCTTGTCTCTGCCCAACCTAAGTGTTACCATAAACTGGTATTCCATAAGTGATGAGCTACTATATGAATTTGTACTAAAACCCTAAATTTTCATCAAATTTGTAACATCTCGCTAATTTAAAGAACTAGAAAGAGTTAGAATTGGAAATAGTCATTTTAGGAAAGAATGAAAATCTGGAAATTTTGTTAAGTTATGCTAAGTTTGGGTTTTCGATCAACTTCAAACGACCATAACTCCTAGATCAGGATGAGTTAGGTGTGTTACCAGATATCCTAGGAAATATATTGGAATAATCATTCCAACGCTGCTGAGTTTGCGCGATTCCGAGTTCTTATGAGTGAGATATGCCCATTTGAAGTTTGGCTATTCAAATAAGGAAAGTCTAATTCGGATTTTTGAAGGGTAGTTTAGTCTTTTCCTTACCCAATTAATTAAATCCATTTTGCCTTTTGCCCCTGCACACTTAGCAACCATTAGGACTTTCTTTGTACATTTTCTTGACACTTTTTAGACACGGACCCTATTATATATCTTGACAACACTAAAACAAATATTAAACACCTATCTAAAGAGTTACAAAAATTAAAATAAAACACGAAAACTCCTAAATCGAAAAGAAAACCTATAGTTGTCTAGATGGTACATCTTGGGTTGCCTCCCAAGCAGCGTTTGATATAACGTCGTGGCACGATGCAGACACCTTGATTACTCATACTTCATCAAGATAGTAGGCCTCAATCACTTCTTGCACACTCTCTGATTTCCCCATGTAGATCTTGATTCTTTGACCATTCACTTTGAATCTTGTTCCCTCTTTGTTCTCGAGCTCGACCGCTCCATGTGGAAATACTTCAGTGACTCAGAATGGCCCGGTCCACTTGGACTTGAGCTTGTGAGGAAACACTCATAGCCTTGAGTTGAATAAAAGCACCAGATCACCCACAATAAATTCACGCTTTTCAATATTTTGATCATGATACTTCTTCATCTTCTCCTTGTACAAGGTTGAACACTCATATGCTGCGAAACTGATCAAGCTCATTCATGTCACTCACTCTTTGGCTCGATGCGGCGCCCTAACCCAAATTCAACTTCTTTAGCGCCCACATAGCCTTATGCTCTAGCTCTACCGGAAAATGGCATGACTTCCCATATACAAGTTGGTAGGGGGACATATCTATGGGAATCTCGAATGCGGTGCGATAGGCCTATAGAGCATCATCAAGCCTTTTTGACCAGTCCCTTCTGTGGGCGTTCACATTCTTTGCAATGATTTGCTTTATCTCTTGTTTGACACTTCAACTTGCCCACTAGACTGCGGATGGTAAAGAGTAGCTACATTGTGACAGACTCCATATTTTTCAAGCATTGCCTCGAACAACTTATAACAAAAGTGGAAATCGTCATCGCTGATAATCGCCCTAGGTGTACCAAATCTGGAGAAGATACTTTTTTTTCAGAAATGTGGTGACACTCTTACCCTTATTGTTTGGAAGCGCAATTGCTTCAACCCATTTCGATACATACTCAATCGCAACAAAAATATACTTCATCCCATGGGAACTCACAAATGGACCCATGAAGTCAAGTCCCCAAACATCAAACAACTCACCAATATCGAATTCATGGGTAGCTCTTGCCTCTTTGAAATTCGTCCTTCCCTTTGGCAACAATCACAAGACATGGCGAAGTCATGATCATCTTGGTGGATGGTAGTCCAATAATACCCACACTGAAAGATTTTATGACTAGTCTGAATACCACTATGATGCCTACCAACATGGGATAAATTAGACACCTCTAGTATACTCATCATCTCGACCTTGGGCACACATCGACGAATAATCCCATCCGCACAAATACGAACAAGTAAGGCTCATCCCAAAAGGACTTTTTCACATCATGCATAAATTTTTTTTTGGTGAAATGACAAATCCGATGGAACGAGATCACTTGCCATGTAGTTAGCAAAATCTACGAACCAAGGATTAAGATCATAAGAAACAGCTAAAACTTGTTCGTTTGGGAATCCATCATTAATTTCAGCCCCATTTCCTTGCTTGAGCATAACTTCCTCCTTTAATATGGACAAATGATCGGCAAGTTGATTTTCTGTCCCCTTTTTGTCTTTCACCTAAAAATTGAATTCTTGCAGCAACAATACCCATCTGATCAACCTCGGTTTTGCATCTTTTTTGTCCATCAGATACCTCAATGCAAAATGGTCAGTATTCACTATGACCTTAGTACCAAGCAAGTATGATCGAAATTTCTCAAATGCAAAAACCACAACAAAGAGTTCCTGTTCCGTCACCGTATAGTTCTTTTGAGCCACATTCCACACTTTGATGGCATAGTAAATCGATTGAAGAATCTTCTCTCTCCTCTGTACCAATACCACACCAAGTGCCACTCCACTCGCATCACACATCACTTCAAACGGTTGCCCCCAATCCAGTAAAATAATGATAGGTGCAAAAACTAGCTTTGCTTTCAACTCTCCAAATGCTATCAGACAAGCATAATCAAAATCAAACTTACAATCCTTTTCGAGCAGTTTGCACAATGGGTGTGCAATTTTAGAGAAATCCTTGATAAACCTCCAATATAAAGCTGCATACCCAAGCAAATTTCTAACACCTTTTTACAGAGATAGGTGGTGGAAGCTTTTCTATTACCTTAACTTTTGCTCTGTCAACATCAATACCCTTCTCAGAAATCCGATGACCAAGAACTATCCCTTTTTTTACCATGATGTGGCACTTTTCCTAATTGAGCACAAGATTGCACTCTTCACACCGTTTCAATACCTCGGCCAAATGCATCATACAACCATCAAACGATTCACCTACCACAGAGAAATCATCCATAAATACCTCAATAGTGTCCTCCACCATATCTGAAAATATCGATATCATGTAATGTTGGAATGTCGCTCGAGCATTACACAACCCAAATGGCATCCTTTTGAAGGTGAACGCCTCATAAGGACAAGTGAAGGTGGTCTTCTCATGGTTTTACAGAGCTATGAAGATCTTATTGTAGCCTAAATACCCATCAAGAAAGAAATATCAACCTTTACTAGTAAGGCGATCCAGCATCTGATCCATGAACGACATCGAGAAATGATCCTTTTCTGTTCAAGCATTCAACTTGTAGTAGTCCATGCATACTCTCCATCCGGTCACTGGCTTCATCGGAACAAACTCATTTTTCACATTAGGGACTGATGAGTCCACACATTGGACTCATTTAAGGCTATATTTTAATAGAAATTATATCCTCAAATGCTTACTTTATCTCAATATCTGATGAAAACCCTTAAGTTTCAGGTATTTGAAGATTGAAGGAGAGCATGGACACTACTTCGCAAAAAGAAACGAAAAGGCTGAAAAGAATGAAGAAAATAAAGGCCCGAGGATCATTGAGTCCACTAGGCGAGTCGCCGAAGAGTCTCACTTTGCCTTTTGTGTTGGAAAGGATCAAGTCGACGAAAAAAGGGAGCAGTCGGCGCATCGTCGAGATGTTCCGCGAGGCAGTACTATGTCGCCCAATGACCCAGAGCACGACGATGCTGGCGGATGGTGCAAGACGGCGGTGAACTACATCAAGGGGGGAATCGCTGAGTTAATTTGTGATTCTGACTAATGTCGTCGAATGGTCCGCTGTAGCACATATTTCTTTAAAACTATAAATATTCGTAGATAGTTTTAGCTTATAATCAGATTTTTAGTATCATCAGATTTTTAGTGTGAAACAACTAATATAATTTTAGTATTTTTTATTTTTGCTCTGAGTTTGAGAGGGTTTGAAACTTGAAGAAGAAGAGGGTTTCTTCTCCAAGGATTTGGACTTGGGTCTCTTGGATTCTTCATTCTTGGCCTGTAACAAGACTTAAATCTTCATACCCATTTGAATGCAAGCTCATTTAGGTATAAAATTCTATCTGTTGATGTGTGGCTAAAATCCCCAATTCTTGGGGTGTTATTTAGCGAATATGGGTTAGTATTGTTGGTCGATCTTGCTTGCTGATAGATTAGATGTAGCTTAATGGTGATTTCATCTAGTAGTTGTGGTTGAATTTAACAAATTTGTAGTTGCAAAACAAGTTTATTTATGTATTTTTGGCTTTCTAGAGAGAGAGGTCGCGAAACCAAGACTACTAAATTGATGGCCTAAGAAGTGAGTTGACATGAGGTTCAGCTCAAGAGAGTGAACCCTAGTCCCATATCCTAACACTTAGCTCGAGAGAGTGAGTGGGTTAAGTCGTAGGCTAGTCTTTATACAGCAAGTGGGTGTCCGAGAGGAACCCATTTGAAAAGGGGTAAGTTGCTCGAGAGAGAATTTATTCCCACGAATAGCTTAGCCTAGTCACTATTACTCTATAAATTCCCTATCGAAAGAATGTACCCAATAATTTAAATTAACCCGCATTCCACTCACATCCCAAGAGTCCCCTCTCATTACCTAGAAACCTTTGTTTATTTTGTTGTTTTTACTGACTAGTGACACAAGCCCCATTGTTCATTGATACTCTTGTGTTCCCTCTTTAATTTGCGATATTTTTAATAGTTAATGTCTTTAGCTATGACTAGTTAGGACTGGATTTTATTTTTCTATTAATTCTCGAAACCACTCCCTTGGGACTCAACCTCAACCCTTGGTTGGGTTATTATACTATTGCACGATTGTAGACATTTGCATCAGAAGTTGTGTCGTTGATTACGCAAACATCAAAATGGCGCCGCTGTTGGGGAGTGTTGTTACTTGAGAATTCTTAGATTAGTAGAATTTTTGTTTAGTTGTAGTCTACTTACCTAATTTTTAGTTTTGTTTGTTTGTTGTGTGAATAATTCAGAAAGCATGACTATTAATGGTAGAAACAGTAGCCAGGTAGGCCACCAAGACGACATCTAAAATCTCAATGATGTCAAAGAACCCAACATGAATAGCCCCCATCTCATAGGAGGTGTTGGAGCCATCCGTTTACCCCCAGCCGAGGGAAATGCATTGTTTCAAATAATGAGCACCATGTTGCAACTTTTGCAACCGAAGGGACTTTTCAGCGGACTAGCTCATGAGGATCCTCACGAGCATCTTCGAAACTTTGTAGATGTGTGTGGACCATTATCGTTCAAAAACATATCTTAGGAGTTGGTCCGGTTAAGGATATTCCCTTTCTCGTTGATGGGAGAGGCTTGCAAGTAGCTAGCCGAGCTACCACGTGAATCCATCACTTCTTGGGAGGAGTTGGTGACAGCATTTCAAGTGCGATTTTTCCCTCCCTCGAATATGATGTCACTACGGGACAGCATCCAGAGATTTAAACTTCTAGAAGGAAACCCTCTGCACGAAACTTGGCTAATGTTCAAAATGTTGGTGCTACAATGCCCAACCCATGGTTTGCCAGAAAACGTGCTACTTCAATACTTTTACTGGAGTTTAGATTTGGTAAACAAAGGTGTAGCTGACCAACTCTCACCTGGAGGCTTAATGCAGCAGCCGTATGCAGTAGCAGCCCAGCTTTTAGATGTTATGACAACCATCAACAAAGCATGGTACACTCGTGATGACCAAGTCTCCCCTGTTACTTTCAAGATATCCAAGGAGTAGATTGAAAAAGACAATGAGAGAGACCAGAACATGGCTAAAATCATGATGCAACTTGATATTCTATCCAAAAATGCCATGGGGGCTGGTGCCCGTGGTGTCAACACTGTGGGGGTCGGGGGTGCTAATCCTGAGGAGATGCAGTTTGAAGCCTTGTATAATGAGGAGGTAAATTTTCTAGCCAACTAAGGCGGTGGCTACTGTTCGAATTACCCAAGGCAAGGTGGTAACCAAGGTTGGGCTAGAGACAAAGGTTGGAAGGACCGGGATCATGAATAGAGGGACCGTAATCCAAATTGAAATGATGGGGAGAAGGATAGATTTGTGCCTCCCCATGAGCGCCAGAAGCCAAAGGATTCAGACGGTGGTAGGTCTGAGGATATGCTCTCGCGCATCCTTAACAAAGTTGAAGGGTCATACAAAATTCTAAAAGGCATGAAAGAGGATGTTTCTACCCTTAGCCAAACCGTCACCTCTCATTCAGTTTCAATCAAATAGTTGGAGATCCATATGGGTCATATCTCATCTCACCTAAATCCGAGATAGCCAGGGTGTTTGCAGAGTGATACCATGACTGAACCCAAGAATGAGGTTTAAAGGTGAACTTGCGCCGTACCACGACGTTAACTAAGGCATTGTTTGGGAGGCAACCCAAAACCATTTATTGATTTATTTTTCTTTGATAAATAATGGTGTGTTGATTGTGCAGATGAAAGTGTTGAGAGTGAACGAAAAGTGCAGATTGGCGAGCATTAGATCTAGTCGGCGAGTCGCCCAAAGGATCAGTGAATCCGATCTTATTTGCCTTTTGAACGATCAGTGAATTCTTCATATCTAACTCTCATTTCTTTAGTTTGGAACGGAATTCGAACCAATCAAGTGTGGCAACTAATTCATCATAGTCTTCAATACCATCACCCTAAAAATTCATCATTACCGCTGCCAGTTCTTCAACACCCAACCTCTCTTCAATAGACACATCAGAACCTCGCTCCATAATATGATTCACCACTGATATTGACTTTAGATCGCTTTCCTGCTTCATAGACCTACAAATGTTAAAAGTTACCTCTTCATTATTCAATTGGAACTTCTTATGCCCTCTCTCCATGTCGATCAAGGCGCGCCCAGTAGCAAGGAATGGTCACCCTAGGGTGATCGGAACCTCAAAATCAACCTCACAATCAAGTATCACAAAATCCGCAGGAAATATAAACGACTCCACTTTCACAAGGACATCTTGGAGAACACCAATGGGCTTCTTCACAGTTCTATCGGCCATGAGTAGTCGCATCGCAGTTAGTTTTGGAGCCCCTAGACCCAACTTTTTGTAGATAGACAATGGCATCAGATTAATGCTAGCACTGAAATCATACAACGCCTTCGAAAAATGCAACAACCAAATGGTACAAGGAATAGTGAAAGCACCAGGATCTTCTTTCTTCTGCACAAGTGAACTCGTAGTAATAACACTAGAATGTTGTAACCTCTCATCCTTACCAAAACTGACGGCCCTCTTCTTAGTCACCAAATCTTTCATAAACTTTGCATACCTAAGCATTTGATCCAAAGTTTCTATCAACGGAACATTGATGGAAAGATGTTTCAACATAGTAATGAACCTGTGGTATTTTCCTTCTTCGGTCTTCTTCACCATTCTCTATGGGAATGGTGGTTGAGGTCTAGTCATAGGAACAACTTTTTGGGTCACCTCCGCTTCCTTCTCTGTAGCATTCTTAGACTCTCCAGTAACCTCAATCTCTTCATCATCTCTTTCTGCCACAATTTCAACCTCAGACGGTATAAGAGGATCAATGGTCTGTTTACCTTCATTAGTAGTGACTGCCATACAATGTCCATCATTCTTCGGATTTTGGATAGTGTTGCTAGGAAGTGTGCCAAGCTAACGTGGGTTCACTATAGTGGACAACTGATTAAACTGCTGCTCAAGTTGCTTTATCGACACTGCATGGGCATCAACTTTTTGACCGATTCCAAACAAGTCATTCCACATCTCTTTCACATTTTACTCAGTCGCATCAAACCTCTTCATCATCTTCTGCATCATATCCTCAATACATGACATACTAACCCCAGCTTCTCTATTGCCAGATTCTCGATTTGCAGGTGGAACATGGCCCAACTCTCTCATTTTTGTTGCCATAGTTGTTCTGGTTGTAGTTGTTGTCGCGATTGTAGTTACCATCCCGGACATAGTTACCACAGTTCTGACCTTGGTTTCCTTGCCCTTGGCGCCAATTATCCGAGTTAGAACCTTGGGCATTGGTTTAGAAACCCCCCATCTGATCATTTACCAAATAAACATCCTCCTCATAGTAGCATTCCTCAACTGGTGGTGGTGGAGTTCTAGTTAAGTAATTTACCGCATTCACTTTTTTTGCACCTCTGCTCACATGCTTCAACACCACCCCAAGTTTTGTCTTCATCTGAGCCATCTCCTCATGAATGTCATCGACAGATTGACTAGGTGCAGCTTGAACTGCAAATGTGCTTCTTCCAGTTTCTGACTTTTAGTGCTCCATGCTTTATTATTTTGAGAAATCTTCCCAATTTCTCAACGATCTCCTCAAAAGCGCACTCACCATATGATCCTCTAGCAATAGTATCCAGCACAACCTTACCATTTCCATCCTGACCTCTGTAGAAGTACTTCTTCAGTGACTCATCATTAATGCGGTGATTTGGAACACTTCTTATAAATGCAGTGAACCTATCCTACGAACTGCTCATAGACTCTCTAGGTAGTGCCACAAAATTGTGTAGTTTGTCTTTGTGGTTCAGCTTCTTGGACAACGGTAAATACTTCAATTGGTCCCATGTATAAATTGAGTTATATGAAAGCTCATAAAACCACCCTGCAGCATCACCGGTCAATGATAGAGGTAAGACTCTAAAACCTATGATGTTCATATCCAACTCTGGTCGTCCCACACAACTCTTGCAGACTCTCCTCAACTTGGCCATGTTCCCATGCGGATATTCCAAAGCTAGATTAGAAAATAACCCCCTTGTTGTAAGCATCTGCATTAGACTGCTGGTCACCACAAATGTATGCCCTGGAGGTAAATAAGGGAAAACAATAGGTCCTTCTGATTCAACTATATTGAAGTCGACCCTGTAATTATCACGCAACCTCGGTTTTGGCAGATTATGTACCCTTAAAGTTCTCCAAGTAGATTACTATCATGATCCTGAACTTGCACATTAACAACCCCAGGAGGTTGCAATTCAACTCCATCACCTAGATTCTCTTCAATTGGATTGACTTGGACCCCTTGATTATTCAGTTTTATCAAAGTTTTACTCAACTCTGGATTGTAGGGGGTCAATGGTTCACTTCGACTTCGTTTACTTGGCATACACTAGAGTAGAAATCTGTAGAAAATAGAAAATGTAAAATTAGGAAATAATTGACTAAAGTTCAATAATGTAGTTAAACTTAATCTAAAAGCCTTATTCCCCGGCAGCGGCACCAAAATTTGATACGCTCAAATTACACCTCTATTAAAGAAGTATAAGCGGTTGTCGTCAAATAAAGAACCCAACTTGTAGGTTGGGGTCGATCCCATGAGGAATATGGTTTGGACTTAAACTTAACTCACGATTATATTCGTTTAGTCAAACTATTTTTGAAACAAGTAATTAAAGGGGGGGGGGGGTTGTAAAGAAATAACTGATTGCTGTTTAAGTAACAAGTTAGCAAGATTCAAACTTCGAGTTATCAATATGAGAGAGAAACTAGGGTATATGTGTTCCCCATAAGCTCTTAATGCAATAATCCTAATAATAGTAATCTTTTCCTAGTGTTTTACATGCAAAGTTGGTAAGTTGGTAAGACATATTGCGAGTTCATTACTAAATTACTTCAGCCGAAATTATGATAAATTTATTTATCATCTCAAGCTTAAGAAAAGTAGGATGCGTAAGTTCAATAGTGAAATGCAAGATAAATATTCACTTTGTATCATTTGAGTTGAATATCTTGTATTATATGAAGACGAAATAACTACCGGAAGAACCAAATGAAGTTACAACAATGAAACAAAAAATTATGTTAAGAAATTTCAGAAGAAGCTTGTGATATTTTTTATTTTAAGCGTAAGTTCTTATTTTACAATTTATTGTTGGTTTAGCAAGTAGTAAATTATATACCAATAGAATTAGTTCTCTCATAAACAGAAGCTTATATACTTGCTCATAATTTTTGTTTTTAGTTTTATTCTAAAATGAAGCTTATAAGTTGTCTGAAAAGCTATATATTGAAGAAAATAATAGAAAATTAGAGAACTGAAGCCAAAGTGATTATCGAAAACACTGTAAAATATAAATGTTGGGCCTGTGCGGTTGAAGTCGACTTATTGAAAGAATTTCCCAAACGGATCAATATTGGAATTAAGAAGACATGTTGTGGGGAAATCATGTGAACATGGATAAAATTTTGATACGCTTACATGCCTAAGTATTGCAAATATTGCAAACTTTAAGGCAGAGACATAATTTTCATCGAGGGTGTTGAAAAAGATAAGTAAGCACACTAATAGTATTCACAAATGAGTGAATCGGGGTGGGTCAAATATAAGCAGGTGAGATTCAATATAAGCAACTAAATAAAATTCAACTCTACCTCAACACAAACAATAAAATCGAGGAAGTATGTGTTTGATATAATATTAAAATGAGTACGAGAGTATGTATTTAAAAAAATATTAATTATGGTCTTGTCTCCATCATTGTTATATATATACGTTAATAGAATACGGACTCGCGCGATGCACAAATAATATTAAAATATTATTTTTAAAATATTTTTTATTGTGACATCTTGTCCGAGTACATTAAATCATATTATCCCCACACCCTCTTCTCTCCCCACCCCACCCACATCATAACTAATTCTATGTGAATAGACACAACGAATAAATTTTATGTTTCATATTTTATTATTATTAATATTCACTATTCGAAATTATTAAATTGTTAGAATTGATTTTTATTAGCTTATCATTTAGATTAATATAATTATTAAATAATTTTATGACTAATATAAACCGTATATGTTTATTGTGTTTACTTGTGATTTTTTTATTTTTATTTTATTGTTCAGATCTCTCTAATTTAAAATTTTATGGACAATAATATTTATATTATCTAACTATTTCATTGTATTCTACAAATTATTCAAAAGATTCTCCCCACCCCTCTACCCCTTCATTTTTAACTGTATTTTTATTACTTTTCGCTAATCTAATTTGAATGAACTTTTTATGTTACACATCATAAGCAGTTGAGTGTTTTTTTTTTATTTTAATATATATAATGCTAAGTTAAATTTGTTACTTAAATTCTATATTATAATGTTTCAGTATATATTGAGATTTTAGTTATATGATATATATATTTTAAGTCTTTTCTTGTTTTACTTGAAAAAATATTTTCTCATCTAAAAGCCCTTCAACTTTTCTTACATTATAATTTATAATTTGTTTCCTAGTTTTGTCCTAACTTAATAGTTATTGAATTATTCATAAATTAGTTTCCTTACATTAATATGTAAGGTTTTAATATCTTGTCACTTTATCTAATATTTTTATGGTGCGTAGGATATTAATAGAGATATCAGTTAGTTATATCTACTTACATTTTATAATGGATAAATTTTGTACAACATGAAATTAAAATTGATAAAATTCACTAATAAAGTAAGTGATCAATAACTAAAATAAGAAGAAGTATGCTTAACATTATAAATCATTGCAGAAGTATATGTAAGAGAGACTAAAAAGGTAGAACTCCATTACAATTCAAAATTTATTTAAATTTGACTTCAAATATCATTTCAATTTTTCTTTTTTAAAAAAATATTTTTGTCACTCATACTTATCCTTGATTTTATAAATATAATAATATTTTTTCATAAGTTATATATTTGAACGAAGAGAAATATTTGAAATTAATAAGATAGTTGGATTTCCCCCCTACGTTCTTTGTTTTTCTCATTTATCTTCATTTCTTTTTTCTTTATTTATTTTGTTTGTTATTTTCTATTTATTTTCTTTTGTTTCATAAGTTATTATTATTATTTTCTATTTTTGTTGTTGTTGTTGGTACTAGTATACGTACTCGCATGATGCGCGGATGGTCTTGTTTAAGTATGTTAAATCGTAGTACTTTTAAAAAAAAGTCCAAATATTATATTGTTCCTCAGTAAAATGTATTAATCAAATTTATATATAGAGACAACATATCATAATAACTTTTATGTTTTATATTTTTTATTACATTGCTCACTATTATTTTAAGCTGTTAGATTGTTAATATTGACTTTCATCAACTTATCACTTAACTTAATATAATCAAGAACTCTTCAAATTAATATAAAACATATATATTTAATTATTTGATGTTATTTTATTTTTTTTCCTTGAAAAATTAATTTTTATTGTTCACATCTCTTCAATTCCAAATTTATGAATAGTAATATATGTGTTAATTCTAATAGATACATAGAAATAATAGAAAAATTGGCAAAAGAAAAAAAAAGAGAGAATAAATTAAGATACATGGTAAATGGGTAAAGAAATAGAAGAGATTAGGCATACTTTCTCAACTCAACCGCAAACTATCATGATTCATGACCACAAACACTTCCATCGCAGATTTAACTGTTGGAATTCTGGAAGCACCAGCTTATATGTAATGTCCATCTTGATCAATTGATAATGATTAACGACAATGGATACAATAGTATATAAAATGAATTATCCACATAAATTTGTTTTAAAGTTAGTAAGTAAAACTAATAATCAAATTTCAAGTTTCAAGAACATGTGTTGTATCAGTAAAACATATCAACACTGTATGAACTTATATCCTATGAAGCAGTTGTTGATAAAACGTGTCTATCCCATTACTGATAGGTGTGGTTAAGTATGTTTTAGTTTTAAATTAATTAATGAATTTTTAATTTTAATTTTTAAGGGTATGTGAGAGGTGAAATCGTGAGAGTTTGTTGGGAGAGATTTTAATATATATATTTTTTCGTTTTTGTTTTGTCCACATTCCAATATGTGAATGTTTTAATTTTAAATTAATTAATTAATTTTTAATTTTAATTTTTAAGGGAATGTGAATTGTGAGGAGTAGAAGTCGTGGAAATTTTTTGGGAGAGATTTTAATATAGATTTTCTTTTCCTCTTTTGTTTGTCCATATTCCAGTATGTGAATCTTTATTCAAAAATAATTTTAAAACTATCAAAATCTGCGTAACTCTTTGAAAGTTCCAAAATATTATCCTAATATATTGTGTATGCTTTTGGTATTTTTAATTTATCATTTTACAGTTATTAACTTTACCATTCAATAACTTCTAATTATAATTTTTTTAAAATAATTAAATATATCTCAACGAATAAGAATTTTCTGATTAAGATAAACTGAAAACAATTTTCAAATTCATTTTTTTTTAAAAAAAACCCAAAAATCGTTGAAAACAGTTTTCGTTGTTTCTGAACGCATGCATGTTGGTGGATTTTAAAAGAAAAAAAAGAGTAAAACATAGTAATTTTTAAATTTTAAAAAAAGAATCAAAAACGTAAAATATAGAAACAATTATCTTTCTATTAATTTTTATTTTCAAATTAAGTTAAATCTTAAAATTCTGCATAATGTATAAGCTAAATTATAATAGAAAATGAAAATAGAACGGTAAATATAAAATGTTACAAAAAATGAAGATTTGAATAAGCAATTCACATTAATTAAAGATTTTGAATTAATTTTTATCATTACCTTTGATATATTTTGATGTTTATTATTATTTATTAATTTCTTGCACTTCAATTATCGTATCATTTTATTATAATAAAAAAATTGTTCTTTTTCCAGAATGATTTGACATGTTTGTTATAGTATTTTTCTAGTTCACTTCAAATATTTTTTTTCCCGACATGCTTTGAACATTTTTTACCTCTTGAACTCTAGTGTCTATCAAAAAAGAATTTCTAACTCTTTCAATAGAGAAAGTTTTGTATACACTCTATCCGCATATACCTCACTTGTGATACTATAGTGTGTATATATGTTACTATTGTTGGGATCTTCATTTTTTATTTTATTTTGTGAACTTGAAAAAAAAACAGGCTAAAACAATCTAAATATACAATTGGATGAACTTATTTCTCTCTATATTTTGTACTCTCATGTTTATATAGTGAATTACTCATCTCTTTTATGGATATAGGTCGATTGACTGAACCACGTTAAATCTTTGTGTCTTTTGGTATATTTCTCGTTTGTCTTCTTACTCGTGGTCTTTCGAGATTTTCTTTGTTCGATTCTGCATGACACCTAATCATTTCGGTCCTAACAGACTCACCAACAATGTTGCTAGTTGATTAGAGATAGTACTAACCGTGAGTTAGATACTGAACGTCAGAACCTATAATATCGAACAATATAGGCAGAAAGTATGTGGTTAGTGAGGAATATACATAATAAACATGATATTTGAACATACTAAATATGTAAAACATGTTGATATAATGACCAAGTTTAATAACATGAAGTTGAGACATAATGAACTGAAATACAAAGGTACAAGGTCGTGCAATTAGTGAAATTCTGATTATGGGAGATACTAAAACTGATATAAACAATGTGAGTAACTACATGGAGTTCATCGTACTACCCCCATACCAAAATGAGCTTGTCCAATACTTGTCATCGTAAGGGACCTGTTAAAAGAGATAATATAGATTCACTAAGCTAAGGCCTATCTGAGATAAAACTTATGGTGGCACGTAGTTTTGAGACTTCAATATTGCTACTAAAGGTCTATGGTTACTGATCAAAAACCTTCATCTCTAAATCTTCTCGGTGCTATGTATTACTACCAACGAAAACATACATAATATATAAACACTAATAGTATCATAATACTGAATCATACTAATAACTAATACATACTGAGTAGCTCATAAATCATGACTGAAAATAATCTGAAAGATACTTTATCTGATAACATCTAAATCATGAAAATCTAATTAAGTGAGACATGAATCTGAAATAGCATAATTTTGATTCATGAAAATACTTGTATATTGAGGACTCATGAAAATAACACTGAAATCATGGGATTCATGAGTAAAACATGCAATTAGGGACTGCTCACGAAGAAAAACTAATTTGCAATGAAAATCCACGAAGATCATAAAATGTTCTAACTTGTGAGAATTATAAACTTGAAAATCTGATGTGTCTTTGGGACTCAATGGATGAAGGGATACCCATTGATGAAATCCCACATACCTTGAGTAGAAACCTATTGGCTTGATTCCTTCAATGGAAACTTGAAGCTTGAAATTCTAGTTCTTGCCTTGGGAGAAGACTTGAGGAGAGAAAACTTTGATTTGGGCGAGTTAGGAAAGAATGAGAGGTTAGGACTACTAGAAATCTATTAATCCCACTTAAAATAGTCCAAAATGGAATAGCATAGGAATTTAAAAAGCGGAAAAAGACCAAAGTAACTCTCTCTTAAAACTGATGGAGGCCCCTTGACGGACCCTTCTATGGTCCGTATAACGATCAACATACCGTGAAGGTGTTCGTAAAAGATAGTGATTTTTTTGTTTTAGAAGGTAATTTTACGAAACCTTCTACGGATCGTAGGTATGTCCAAGGGTTGTATAAGTATCCATTAAAGATAGAGTTTCTTGGGTTCTAGAGTCTACATCTATGGATCGATACATAGTCCATAAAAGTTTCCACTATCTATAAAACAATCTGAAACTTTCTTACAAATTTTCCAAATTACGAGCTTTGGTGTATGAGTACCATCATGACATGTGGTTCCTTTCACGGTCCGTGGAGTCATCTATAAAATCAAATCTTTTGCAGACCTTAGTTCTTACTGATCCTTCCAATGTCTAATATGGGCTTAGGAACTTTTAGAGTGTTACAATATTTCCCTCCTAGGAACGTTCGTCCTAGAATGAAGTTTAACTAGGCTAAATAGAGTAGGGTAGGAACTGCAACCCAATATTGAAAGATAAACACTAAAAATTGAAGGAGTGACTGACTTTGAACTAAAACATACAAGTTGATCTTATTTCATGAACATGCATTCATACTGAGACATGAAAAGAACTGAAAAACATGAATCTGAAAGAGTTCTAAGAAAAAACTATTACCTCATGCTGAAAAGGAACTGAAAGAGAAAAGATAGGGATACTTGGACATCATTTTGCTTCGATTTCTCAAGTAGCACCCTCACCTAATTTATTTCTCCAAAGCACCTTCACTGACATGACGTCCTTATTCCTCACCTTATGAACCTGACGTTCAAGGATCTCAATTGGGACCTCTTTATAAGAGATTCTTTCATTCACACTGATACTTTCTAAAGTCACATTTGAAGTCAGATCACCAATTTACTTCTTCAACAAGGACTCATGGAACACTGGGTGCACTAATGCTAAATTTGAAGTCAAATCCAACTTGTAAGCCACATTATCAAAATAACGAACAATCTGATAAGGGCCAACATAACAGGGACTAAGCTTTTCTTTCTTACTGAATCTCATTACTCCTTTCGTGGGTGAAATATTTAGATGAACTCAATCATCTATAGAAAATTCATGTTATATTCTCCTCGTGTCTGCATAAGATTTCTTTCTACTCTGGATCGTTCTCAACCTATCTCTAATAAGTCGAATTTTTCACATGGCCTCATAAACTAACTCGGAACCTATCAAAGCCACCTCACCAACTTCGAATTAACCAGTAGTATATCTACACCTCCCACTATGTTAACACATAATCTTTTGTCTCTTGATATAATGCCTCAGCAATAATGTTTTTCCTCTCTTCTCTTTTGTTACATAGTAACTAACACATAAATAATTAAATTAATGTGTTTGAGAATGTTTAATTAGATGCCTTTATAGGCAAATGTATATCTTCTTTGTGTTGGGTTTTAAAAGGTGTGAATAAAAAATGAAGAGTTGCGATTTTTATGAAAAGTTGTGATTGTAATGAAAAGTTGTGATTTTTATGAAGAGTTTTGACTTTTATGAAAACTTATGACTTTTATGAGAGATTGTAACCTTTCTGAAGGGTTGTAATTTTCCAAAAGGTTGTGATTTTTCTGATAAGGAACAATAAACATCTATCCACACTACCCTTTGTTGTCTATAAATAGAGAGTTTACTCATATTTTTCGATGAGGAAAAATTTAATTTTTTCGACTTCTTCTTCTTCTACTACTACTAATACTAAATCTAGTACTCTAAGTCTATAAATAGAGAATTTCCTCTTATTTTTTAACAAGGAAAAACTAATTTTCTGAACTTCTTCTACTACTACTACTAAATCTAGTATTCTAAGTGTATTTTACTTTCATTGAGTGGTTTGCTGACACCGTGGTTTTAGGTACCGATACACCGATGAGTAAGATCAATCTATCCTGGGAGGATATAGTCTATTAACCTTGGGTACTTGAGGGGAATAATTTTCTTAAGGGGACACCGTGCATTAAGTGGGTTCGATTTTCTTCTTAAAAAAAATATTTTGTATATTGTTTCTAATTTGTTTTTTATTCTATTTTCTCTACTGGTTTTAATTTTATAGTTTTGAAAATGCTCTTTAAACTTTGTTGTTTCTTATCAATTTCTTCAAAGTTTTTGTTCTAAGTATCTTTGGAATATAAAATGAACAACAATCTTAAGGAAATTATTATACTATTGGTATTTCTTGTATTCTACTGATTGAGGAAAATAAATTATGAAAGTAGAAGATTAATGCACTACTTTTTCAAAATTCGCTGCCTTGTTTAGCAAGGTTGAAGTGAGAGGGTATCAGGAAAATTTGTGGTACTCTGGTTAAAGATTACACCAGGTAACCTTCTTACTGTTTATTTAAGGAAGAAAATAGTTTGTAAAAGTTAACTCTTTTGATATTTATCATATGTGTCTTTGGAAAAAGATCTGCAAACCATATGATTTTGAATGAATTTTCCTTGGAAAATAGTGTTGCCTTTCAAATTCTTTAGTTTGCAGAATGAGATATGCAGATTTTAATTTGATAAGATAGTATGCCAAACTGTTATAGTTGGATGACTATTTGAAAAGAAAAGCATTTCTATGTGATCTAAGAATATGCTTTATTCTGTTTGAGGAAAAAAACTCTTGTAGTTTCCTACTGTAGATAAATTAGACTATGCAATTGGTTTGGAGGATATGAAAACTTCACCGAATAAGGCAGTGTCGTACGTATGATTTTCTATAAACTTCATTATTAAATAGAAGCAAATTGTACAAAAAAAATTGTCTTTATTGTTAGTATTCTAAATTTTAAGGGGTATGTCTAATTGTGATAGAGAAAAATAAAGACCAGTGACTTAGAGTTTGTGATTTCTATAGAATGAACTTTGACATTGTGTAAAAATTGTCAAAGGAAATTGAAGCACTATAATTCTTTTGTAAAATAATATTTGCAAAAGATGTTTCATATTGCCAATGATATTTTGATAGTATGGGAAAAATATATGTGGAAAAACTATTTTCAAATACTCAAAAAATATTTTTGAGATCATATATAAATGTGGGGGGGAGGGGTTCTTTGCTTATGATAAAGACAAAATCTTAGGGATCGTTTGGTGCAGTGTATAAGAATAATGCTAAATAGAGTATATTAGCGATGCATTTATTAGTTATGCTTGCATTAGTTATACATAGAATATTTTTATACACTGTTTGGTTTGATGCATAAAAAAATAGTATGCATTATACATAAATTGTTTGCTAATGAATGCATTAAAACCATTGTTTCTAATACCTAAAAATACATGGTATTAGCAATACACACCTTAATATACTATAGAGTGTATAACTAATGCTTAGTTATACATAGGTTGGAAAAGAATACCAAACAAGGTATTAGTAATACACAAGGCTAATGCATGCATTATTTTTGCTAATACACTCTACCAAACGGCCTCTTAGTGTCTAATTTAAATTTGGAGTACAAGATATGAAATTCAATGATACTTTTGTATTATGTTAGACCCACAAAATTCTTGTAGTATATTTGATATTGTGGTCGTTGAGTTTCTCTTTTACCAGTATATGATATGACTAGTATGAAACTACCAAATAATGTATATAATTGTTCAAAATAATTGTGTTCTTTTCTGAAAAAAGTGTTACTTAAAATATTGTGATTTTTCATGAAAAGATATGTCTATTAAATATAACTATTTATATAGACATGAATATTGGTGAATAGTCATCTGTCATGTTTTGTAAAAGAAGCATTTGAATTATATTACCTTTATTGGACCCAATGAATCTTTGTTCATGGGTAGCTCTATAACAATCCAATTGATAGTTATGGAAAGGACCTTTTGAAAAGGACATTTGACAAGGTGTTTACTCTAACAATGTTTGTATCACACAAAATTATAAGAAGTAGGAAAGAAATATTTGTGAGAAAAAGCGACCTCACGGAGAGCTTTTCAAACTCAATATTTTATTTGTACTTACTTGCTTGAATCAAACTGTTTATGACATGAACACATAGGACATGTCAATTACAAAACATTGCAAGAAAAACTAATCAAGTTAGAAATATTTTCTATCTTTGAGTGCAATATATAAAAATGTCAACTTTGTGTTGAATCTATGTATGCTTAACATTCTTATAAATCTGTTGAAAGAAATTTTAATCCCTTAGAATTGATTTACATTGACATTTTTTATATGAAGTAGATACCATCTCGTGGTGGGAAAAAGTATCTCATAACTTTTATTGACAATTGCAATAGATACTATGTCTATTTGTTTAATGGTAAGGATGAAGCAATAGAAAGACAATATAATATTGAAGTTGAAAATCAGTTGGGAAAAAGATAAAAAAAAGTAGCAGGGATGGAGAGCAGTCTCCTTTTGCATAAATATGTTTGGAAGTTACCTATTCACCTCAATCTAATGGAATTGCATCACGAAAAAAACCAAACTTAGAAGAAAATGATGGCTATATTACTTATATGTTCAAGTTTACCACAAACCTTGTGTGGGGAAGCTATTCTTACAGCAAAAGGGAACAACAAAATGGTTTGTATTTTCAGAAAGAAACCAATAAAAAAAAATTGTTTGTTCAAGACACAATCTATTCCATATGATAAATAGAAATGAAAGAAATCCAACTTGAAATATTTGAAAGTGTGGGGGTGTCGATTAAAATACGTCTTAGACTCTGGACTGTAAAATTAGACTTGAGTAGTCCAATGAATGGTCTAAAAGACCTTAAAAAGAACAAAAGGAGAATGTACTTAATAAAGAGATTCAGAGGCGTAGTAAATGTCAAAGGACATCTACTACCTTGGGATATGATTTTGTAACATTTTCTATGTCTTTTGTGGGCTCATCCTTTTTGGAAAGATGGTGTCGATAGTGAGATTGATTCAATCTTGAGCAATCCTAGTGGAAGTTTGTTGATCTTCCTCTAGGAAATACCTTTGGGTTCAAAGTGAATCTTTAGAAGGAAAATGAAAGTCGATGGAACTGTTGACAAATACAAAGCAAGACATTTTGTCAAAGGCTTTAGAAAAGAAGAAGGTCTTGATTTTTTCGACACATATTCGTCAGTAACTAAAATTACATTCATTCAAATGTTAACTACATAAATTGCGGTATATGACGTCCAAATTCATCAAATGAATGTGAAAACAACTTTCTTAAATAGAGAATTGAAGAAAGAAATTTACATGGAATAACCCAAGGGTTTTGTGGTTCCTGGTAAAGAAAAAAAAGTGTGTGAACTTTTTAAGACACTCTATGGACTAAAACAAGCACCCAAACAATGACATATGAAATTTGACCAAACGATGTTGACAAATGGATTTAAGAATGATGAAAGTGATAAATGTGTTTACCTTAAAATCACAAGGTCATTGTTTGTTTGTATATTGGTGACATGTTGATCATCAGTAGAGACACTAATGACATAAATGCTACTACACATATGCTAGAAAACAACTTTGATATGAAAGAACTTGAAGTTGTTGATGTGATCTTAGGTATAAGAATCCTTAGAACTCCATAATGTTTAGCATTGTCATGGTCTCATTGCATTGAAAACGTATTTGACTAGTTCAAATAGTTGGATTTCAATATTTTCAAGACTCCATAAATCTGAGCTTTGCACTTTAAAAGAATGAAGGTGAAATTGATTCACAATTGGATTCTGCTAGAATATTGGGAAGTATGATGTATATCAGAAAGTGTACGCGATCAGATATAACATGTGCTATTAGTAAACTAAGTCAATTTATGACTAAACCCAATCAAACTCATTGGATGACAATGAATTTTTTTTGGGGTATTTATAACATACTCAAAACTATATCGTGCATTACAATAAATATCCAACAGTATTGAAAGGATATAGTGATGCAAGTTGGATTACCGAATCAAATAAAGTAAAATTCACAAGTGGATATGTATTTACTCTTGGTGGAGGAGCAGTCTCTTGGAAATCTTCCAAACAGAATGTATAGCTAGCTCTACAATGATCTCTGGGCTTGTTTCTCTAGATAAGACCGGTGTATAAGTTGAAAGACTCCGGAATTTGATAGATATTCTCTTTTGGCCCAAACCTTTGACATTAGTATGCATACACTTTGATATCAAGATTGAATAGGTAGGGCATAGAGCAAGATGTAAAACAAAAAGTCTCATCATATAATATGATGACATAATACCGTTAGAAAATTACTTTCTAGTGGAATTATCACAATTGACTTTGTAAAGTCAAAGGATGTGTTGGATCCACTTACAAAAGGACTAATTAGAGAGAGAGTTGAAAGATCATCTAAGGGAATGGGTTTATGGTTTAAGATAAGTCATCATGGAAGTAACTCTATTTAGCATACTGGAGATCCGAAGAACTAGGCTTAAGGAGAAAAACAAAGTTGTAACTGACGGTTCGACATTATCAACCAACTCAACCCATTCTCATGGTGAAGACAATGCCCAGGAACAAAGATAAAACATTAAGGCTTGCTAATGATTTTATAAAGCTTAAAGTTTTTAATGATTTGCTAAGTTTGGTAGATTTGACCAAATAGTGTATCTACACGATGACACGATTAGAAATCACCTATGTGTGTGTGAAGTGTAAGCCACTTCAAAGAGAATCATTGTAAAAAGTCTATTCTCTATACAATCATGAAACCAGGAGGATTGTTTCGTTTTAAAAGGTGTAAATGGAAAATGAAGACTTGCGACTTTTATGAAAAGTTGTGATTGCAATGAAAATTTGAGATTTTTATGAAAGGTTGTATCCTTTCTGAAGGGTTGTAACTTTTCAATGGGTTGTGACCTTTCTGATTAAGGCACAATAAACATCTGTTCACACTACCCTTTATTGTCTATAAATAGAGAGTTTCCTCTTATTTTTCAGGAAAAAACAAATTTTTTGGACTTCTTCTAGTACTACTAAATCTAGTATTCCAAGTGTACTTTACTGCCATTGAGTGGTTTATTGATACCATGGTTTTAGGTACTATTATACCGATGAACAACACTTTGATCTCTTTGATGGCTCTTATAAAGGCTTTGTTAGAGCTAGTAGTCATTGAGATTTTTGACGACAAAGAAGGCAACCCCCAAAAATTGATCCTTGGAAAGAGGAATTGATACATTCGACTCTTGCCATTTTTTAGAGATTACAATTCAGTCCTCAAAATAGATTGGTACTTTCTTTCATATGAATCACACGGTCTTGATACTTCTTAATTTCCTTCAAAATAGCTTGGTACTTAATATCATGGTAATATATAATTGTCCTTCTGTAATGAGAAGTGTTTTGTTACATTAGCATACCTTTGATTTGATTGTTTTATTTCTTATATACTGATACTATATATAATTTTATATCATAGATGTCTTGAATATAATTTTTATAAATAATTATTTCTACTTATCATCGTGCTAATAATGTAGAAATGCTTTGAGAATAGGTGTATGTATAAACTCGACTTTGCCCTAGTATGGAAAATAGGGTGAAGGTAATATTATTGTGAGTTGTAAGAAATAAATGAGTGTTGTTCTTATAAAAGAGTAGCAGTCTTTTGACACTACCAACTTTTCTTCAATATTATTGATGTTGTTCTGTAACGACTGGGTCCCGTCGTGATAGAAATGCCAACGGTGGAAAATTTGGGGCCGGAAAACTTTTTTGTAATATTTGGATTTTTCCAACCTAGTCTAGATTTGGACGAAATCAGAGTCATTAAGGTGTAGGGAAACCTGGTAACAATCGGGTGAATTATTTATGATTTTGATTACATGTGTAGTTAGATAACTCATTAAGGAATTTGTACGACTTTACGAAATTGAATTTAGGCGAATAGAAGTCCCAGAATCGACCTTAGCGTGAAGGGTATTTTATGAGCGTCATGGGTTAGAGGTGTGTTGTGAAATGGGGATTTTGGAAATCTTTAAATAGCTCATTGTTTCATGCAAGCCGCTCTAGCGGTACTTTTGGTCGCTTTAGCGAGGTCGCTACAGCGGGGTGAGGCTCACGTGATCCTACCAGTACACTATAGTTGTGTACTGATACTGTACTTGCTCTTATTTTTATTGAGTACAGGGCATCTTCAAGTGGCTACTGACAGACTTTTCTTAGAAGATCGATGATCGTTAGAATTCAAGGGTGAGCCAATTCTTTCGGGCTGCCATAAGTTCTCTTTTGTCTATGTCCACCATTTCGAACTTAGACTTGTTCTAGTTAGTGTTAATTCATTTGATTAGGGTTGTATCTCTTCTAATTTAGACTTTTGGTTTATTATTAGATGTTTTGGTAGATTGACTTTCAGATTCTAGGTTATTTCTTCCGCACTGTTTAGTTCGTTGTTAGACTTTTGTTGGAGTTTATAGGAACTCCCTATTTCTTTTCATAGTATTCAACTTTTTTCTGTAACTTAAATGCCTTAGGTTTTGTTTAATTGCTCGGTTTGGACTATAGTAGTGGTTCTCCCACCGGAGTGCTAGTGTGGGTGCCAATCACGATGGTCTGGGTCGTGACAAAATTGGTATCAGAGGCTAGGTTCATTAATCTTGATGTACCAAAACGAGTCTAGTAGAGTCTTGCAGAACGGTACGGGGACGCCTTTACTTTTCTTTGAGATTCTATAGGACTTTAGAAAATCTCTATGTTTTCTCTTGTCTCCATTCGTGCTATGACTTGATTCCCATTTGTATTTGGCGATTAAAATTGGTATCTAACCCCCCTTCACTCTTCTGTTCACTGATGGTTAATACTAGATTCAATGTCATTAGGCCCGTAGCTCTCGTCAATGCTCTAGTTGAGGAATCTGTAGCAAGAGGTAACAGTCGAGGCAGGGGTAGAGAAAGAGCTTGGGGTAGAGGCCGTGGAAGAGTAGCGCCTGCTGGGAATGGACCTCATGTTGAGAATGCTCCTATGAATGAGAAACCTCCTGGGCATCATGAAGAAGTTGAAGAGGAGAATGTTGATGTTGAGGATGTGGGAAAAGAGAAAGAAGTGCAGGCAGAGACTACCGATGTTCCCCCATAGACCCAGTGTTAGCTCGGTAGATCATGTCATTCTTGAAAGGGTTGGTTGGTCCTAGAGTGCTTCTTTCTGCTTAAGCAACTCAAGCTCCTACTAATCCTCCTGTTGCTAGCACTGCTCCCAAGGTGGGTGAGACTGGAGGTAATGATGTTTTCTTCCATCCTTTGTTGGGTTCTATTATGACTAGTAATGAGCATGACATGTTGACTAACTTTTTGAAGCTAAAGCCTCCTGTGTTTCTTAGTTCTGAGAATGAGGATGCTTATGAGTTTATCTTAGATTTCTATGAGAGGCTTCAAAAGTTGGGAATTGTCCATAAGCATGGGGTTGAGTTCGTGTCCTTTCAACTTCAAGGTGAGGCTAAGCAGTGGTGGAAAACTTATATGGAATGCAGCTCTTCTACTTTACCTCCACTTGCTTGGACCCAATTTTATGCTCTGTTTCTAGAGAAGTATGTGCCTAGGACTTTGAGGGACCGCAACAAGGATGAGTTCATGGATTTAGAGTAGGGTGGTATGAATGTGGTTGCTTATGAGGCAAAATTTCATGCTTTGTCTAGATATGCTAATCAATTGGTGACTACTGAGGAGAAGAGGATCTGGTTATTTATTAGGGGACTAAATTATGAGTTGCAGGTATTATCTTTTCATATGACTTCTGCAGGGAGGAACTTTAATGAGGTAACAGACTATGTTAAGAAAGTGGAGGGGGTGAGGCGAGGCGGTCAAGCTAAGGCATGGGCAAAAAGGGGTAAGAACTCGGGTAACTTTCGAGGTTCTTATTCCAAGGGGCCTGGAAGGCCAACGCTTGCAGCTAAGCCAATTCATTCTGATATGCCCGCCTCTGTAGGTAATTACTTGGAAACTCCATCTCATATTTTCCAGGATAGCTATGGAGTCGCGCCTTCGATGGGTGGCAGACTATCTTTTGATCGTACTTGCTACAATTGTGGTGAACCAGGGCATATGAGGAGAGATTTCCCCCATCGACGTGTGTTAGATACTGCGCAGTAGCAGTCTAGAGCAGTGGTACTAACGGGGAATTGTAATAATGGTAGAGCACGTCCACAAGGTAAGCGAGGGGGTAATCAGCGAGGCCGTGAAGACAGAGAAAATGGTAATGCAGACAGATTTACGTGCAACTAGGTAGGGAAGTGGTTCATCAAGATGATATGTCTCAGTGTTATGCATTTTCGGGCAAGAATAAGACTGAGGTGTCTGACGCAATGATCATAGGTACTATTCTAGTATGTGACCGGATGGCTAATTTGTTGTTTGATCTGGGTTCTACTTATTCCTATGTATCCGTGCGATTTACCTCAAAGTTTAATATAATTTGTGATATACTTGATGTCCCTATCCATGTTTCTACCCAAGTTGGAGAGTCAGTCATAGCTACCCATGTCTATCGTGCTTGTCCTATTTTGTTTATGGGTTTTCAAACTTGGGCTGATTTGGTGATTTTGGATTTGAATAACTTTGATATAATCTTAGGCATGAGTTGCTTGTCCCTTTATTATGTCCTGCTTAATTGTAATACTAAGTCTGTAACTTTAGAAATTTCGGAAAGGGAAAAGTTAGAGTGGGAAGAGGTATAAAATCCTATGCAAGTGAAGATCATATCCTCCATTCAGGCTCATAAACTGGTAGAGCAAGGTTGTTTGGCTTATTTGGCCCATATTAGGGATATTGAGATTGAGCCTCCATCCATTAGGTCTATTTTTGTGGTATCAGAATTTTGAGAAGTGTTTCTGAATAACTTTCCTGGTATGCCTCTGGATAGAGATATATATTTTTGCATTGATTTAGAGTTTGGTACTCAACCCATTTCCATCCCTCCAGATCGCATGGCTCCGACAGAGTTAATAAAGCTTAAGGCTCAAATCCAAGAGCTTCTTGATAAGGGATTTATTCATCCTAGTGCTTCCCCAAGGGGTGTTCCAGTTTTGTTTGTTAAGAAAAAAGATGGTAGTATGAGAATGTGTATAGATTACCAGTAATTAAATAAAGTCACTATTCAAAACAAGTATCCTTTGCCTCAAATAGATGATCCTTTTGACCAATTGCAAGGTGCATTCGTTTTCTCTAAGATTGATCTAACCTCTGGCTAACATCAAATGAAAATTAGGCCGAGGATGTGCCCAAGACGGCATTTAGAACCCGCTATGGGTACTATGAGTTTTTGGTTTGACCAATGCGCCTGCAGCTTTTATGAGTTTAATGAATAGGGTGTTCAAGCCATTTCTTGATTCTTTCTTCATAGTCTTTATTGATGATATTTTGGTCTATTCAAAAAGTGAGGAAGAGCATGCCAATCATCTTAGTATTGTTTTGGGTGTTCTTGGGAAACAAAGGGTGTATGCTAAATTTTTTAAGTGTGAATTTTGGTTGCCTTCGATTGCATTTTTGGGACATGTAGTGTCAAAAGAAAGGGAAATGGCAGATCCTCAAAAGATTGAGGTGGTTAAGAATTGGGTTAGGCCTAGCTCTGTGATGTAAGTCAGGAGTTTTGTTGGGCTCGCTAACTATTATCGTCGATTTCTGAAGAACTTTGCTTCTATCGCCACAAACTTGACTAATTTGACCAAAAATGAAATACCATTTGAATGGACTGAAAAATGTGAGGATAGCTTCCAAAAGCTCAAGACTCTCTTGACCACCGCGCCTATTCTAGCATTACCGGTTGAAGGTAAAGATTTTATTGTTTATTATGATGCTTCACATTATTGTTTGGGTGCTATGTTGATGCAAGATAAGAATGTTATAGCTTATGCCTCGCGTCAATTGAAGGTGCATGACAGGAATTACCCAACACATGGTTTGGAGTTGGCAGCGGTAGTATTTGCTCTCAAGATTTGGCGGCATTACCTTTATGGAGTTAAGGGTGAGGTATTTACTGATTATCGCAGTTTGCAGCATGTGTTCACTCAAAAGGATTTGAATTTTAGACATCGAAGGTGGATGAATTTACTTAAAGATTATGATGTCACCATTCAGTACCATCCAGGTGAGGCTAATATAGTGGCAGATGCTTTGAGTCGGAAAGCAGTGAGTATGGGTAGTTTAGCTTGCTTGAGTGCATCCAAGCGACTTTTGGCTAAAGAAGTTCAGACCTTAGAGTCTAAGTTCATGTAGTTGGGCATCTCATAAAGAGGTGGGGTGTTAGATAGCATTGAAGTGAGGGCCACATTAATTGATGAGATCAAGGCCAAACAATTTAAAGATGAAAATTTGGAGGAGCTTAAAAAGAAGACTGTGAGTGGTAAGACACAAGAGACCACACTTGATGCGGATGGTGTGCTTAATTTTAAAGGGACAATATGTCTTCCTAGAGTAGATGACTTAATTGAGAAATTGTTGGCAAAGTGTCATAGTTCACAATATTCTATCCATCCTGGTGTGACCAAGATGTACCGAGATTTGAAGCGAATTTATTGGTTATCGGGCATGGCGAATGACATAGCGGAGTTTGTGGTGAAGTTTCAAAATTGTCAACAAGTGAAGTATGAAAATAAAAGGCATGTAGGTTTGCTTCAAAGAATGCCAATCTCGGAATGGAAATGGGAAATGATAGCCATGGATTTTGTGGTTGGTCTTCCCAAGACTGTGGGGAAGTTTGATTCTATTTAGTGGTCGATAGATTGACTAAGTGAGCCCCTTTTACTCCGTTAAGAACAGATTATAATGCTGAACAATTGGCTAAAGTTTATGTGAAAGAGATAGTGAGTTTACATGGGGTGCCCCTCTCTATCATCTTAGACCGTGGTACCTAATTCACATCCAGGTTTTGGAGGAAATTACATGATGAATTGGGTACACAACTCAGTTTTAGTACAGCCTTCCATCCACAGACAAATAGACAGTCAGAGACACTATTAAAGTGTTAGAACACATGTTGAGGGCATGTGTGATTGACTTTGGAGGGCATTGGGAAACGTTCCTACCTTTGTGTGAATTTTCCTATAATAATAGTTATCACTCCAGCATAGATATGGCACCATTTGAGGCACTCTATGGGAGGGAATGTAGATCACCCATAGGATAGTTTGAGGCTAGAGATGTGAAACCTTTAGGGGTTGATCTAGTGAAGGATGCTCAAGATAAGGCGAGAAGTATTCAAGTTAAGCAGCCCAGAGTAGACAAAAAGAAGTATGTGGATCATAAGGTAAGAGACATGCTGTTTCAAATCGGTGAGAATGTTCTTCTTAAGGTATCACCTATGAAATGGGTGATGAGATTTTGCAAGAACGGCAAGCTAAGTCCGCGATACATTGGTCCATTTGAGGTTCTTGAATGTGTGGGGCCGGTAGCGTATAAATTGGCATTACCTCCTAATCTATTAGGTGTTCATCCGGTATTTCATGTGTCTATGTTGTAGATATATCATGGTGACATGGATTATATCATTAAGTGGGACTCAATTGTGTTAGACAAAGACCTTCAATATAAGGAGAATCCGATTGCAATTGTTGATCATGATGTACACAAGCTGAGGACCAAGGAAATTAAGTCCGTGAAAGTTCAATGGAAACATCGTCCAGTAGAGGAAGCTACTTGGGAAACTGAGCGGGACATGCGAGAGAAGTACCCCCAATTGTTCGTTGATGCAGGTACTACTTCATTTCTTCCTTAGCCTATGGTCCTAAGTTTGTTACTCGGGGACGAGTGATGGGTAAATTGGTATATATTGTAACGATCAGGTCCCGTCGTTATAGAAATGCCAACGGGGCAAATTTGGGGCCTTTATGGGAACTTCAGTTTTAGCTATTATTTCTGCTTTCATATACTGAAATGCCTTAGTTTTTTGATTAGTTTCTTGGTTTGGGTTGTAGTAGTAGTTCTTCCACCGGTGTGTTAGTGTGGGTGCCAATCACGATGGTCTGGGTCGTGACAAAGTTGGTATCAGAGCCTAGGTTCGTTGATCTCAATATACATAAATAAGTCTAATAGAGTCTTGCGGAACTGTACGGGGCTGTCTTCACTTTTCTTGGAGAGGCTATAGGACTTTAGGAATTCTCTATTTTTCTCTTATCTCCTTTCGTGCTATAACTTGATTCCAATTGGTATTTGTCGATTCAAATTGGTAACTAACCTCCTTCACTCATCTGTTCGCGGATGGTTGATACTAGATTCAACGGCGTTAGGCCCGTAACTCCCATCAATGCTCCGATCGAGGAATCTGTAGTGAGATGTCACGGTTGAGGCAGGTGTAGAGGAAGAGCTAGGGCTAGAGGTCGTGGAAGAGTAGAGCCTGTTGGAAATGGAGCTCCTGTTAAGAATGCTCATGTGAAAGAGAACCCTCATGTGCATCATGAAGAGATTGAAGAGAAGAATATCGATGTTGAAGATGTTGATGATGTGGGACAAGAGGAAGAGGTGCAGGCTAGGACTACGGGTGTTCCTCCTTTGGATTTAGTGTTAGCTCAATAGATCATGTCGTTCTTAAAGGGATTGGTAGGTCCTGGAGTGCTTCCTTCTGCTAAATCAACTCAAGCTCCCACTAATCCTCTTGTTGCTAGCACTGCACCCAAGGTGGGTGGGACTGGAGGTAATGATGCTTTCTTCCGTCCTTTGTTGGGTTTTGTTATGAATGGTAATGAGCATGAAATGTTGACTAAGTTTCTGAAGCTAAAGCCTCATGTGTTTCTTGGATCTGAGAGTGAGGATGCTTATTAGTTCATCTTAGATTGCTATGAGAGGCTTCATAAGTTGGGAATTGTCGATCAGCATGTGGTTGAGTTTGTGTCCTTTCAACTTCAATGTGAGGCTAAATAGTGGTGGAGAGCTTATATGGAATGCAGATCTTCTACTTACCTACACTTGCTTGGACCCAGTTTCATTCTCTATTCTTAGATAAATATGTTCCTAGGACTTTGAGGGATCACAAGAAGGATGAGTTTATGGCTTTGGAGCAAGATGGTATGACTATGGCTGCTTATAAGGCCAATTTTCATGATTTGGCTAGATATGCTACTCAATTGGTGACTACTGAGGAAGAGAGAATCTGGTTATTTATTAGGGGATTAAATTCTGAGTTGCAAGTATGATATGTTCATATGACTTTTGCGGGGAGAAGCTTTAATGAGGTGACAGACTATGTTAAGAAAGTGGAGGAGGTGAGGCGAGACGGTCAAGCTAAGGCATGGGTAAAAAGGGCCAAGAACTTGGGTAACTTTCAAGGTTCTTATTCCAAGGGGTCCAGAAGGCCAACACTTGCAGTAAAGCTAATTTAGTCCGCTATGCCCGCCTCTACATGTAGTTACTCAGAAATTCCATCTCATAATTTTCAAAATAGCTAGGGAGTCGCGCCTTCGTCGGGCGGCAGACCATCTTTTGATCATACTTGTTACAACTGTGGAGAACTTGGGCGTATGAGGAGAGATTGTCCCCACCCACATGTGTTAGATTTCGTGCAGCAGCAGTCTAGAGCAGTTGTACCCGCGGGAAATGGTAATAATGGTTGAGGGCGTCCACAAGGTGGACGAGGAGGTAATCACGAGGCTGTGGAGGTAGAGGAAATAGTAATGCAGGTAGAGGTAATGTGCAACCAGGAAGGGAAGTGGTTCGTCAAGAATATAGGGCTCAATGTTATGCTTTTCCAGGAAAGAATGAGGTAGAGGCGTCTGACACGGTGATCACAAGTACTATTCTTGTTTGTGACAAGATGGCTAATGTGTTGCTTGATTCGGGTTCTACTTATTCATATGTATCCATGAGATTTGCCACAGATTTTGATATGATTTGTGATATTCTTGATTCCCCTATCCATGTTTCTACCCGAGTTGGAGAGTTAGTCATAGTTACCCATGTATATCATGCTTGTCCTTTTTGTTTATGGGTTTTTAGACTTGGGTTGATTTGGTAATTTTGGATATGACTGACTTCGACATAATCCTAGGTATGACTTGGTTGTCCCCTTATTATGCCGTACTTAATTGTATTACTAAGTCCGTAACTCTAGAAATTCTGATAAGAGAAAAATTAGAGTGGGAAAGGGTGTGCAAGCCTAAGCGAACTAAGATAATATCCTCCACTCGGGCTAAGAAATTGATAGGGCAAGGTTGTTTGACTTATTTGTCTCATATTAGGGATGTTGAGATTCAGGCTCCATCTATTGAGTTTATTCCTGGGGTGTCGAAATTTATAGAAGTGTTTCCTAATGATTTTCCTGGTATGCCTCCGGATAGAGCTATAGATTTTTGCATTAATTTAGAGTCTGGTACTCGTCCCATTTCTATCCCTCCATATCGCATGGCTCCGGCAGAATTAAGAGAGCCTAAGGCTCAAATCCAAGAGCTTCTTTATAATGGATTCATTCTTCCTAGTGTTTTCCCATGGGGTGCTCCAGTTTTGTTTGTTAAGAAAAATGATGGTAGTATAAGAATATGTATAGATTATCGGCTATTGAATAGGGTCACTATTCGAAATAAGTATCTGTGGCATTGAATAGACAATCTTTTTTTACCAATTGCAAGGTGCATCAATTTTTTCTAAGATTGATCTAAGGTCTTGCTACCATCAATTGAAAATTAGGCCTGAGGATGTGCCCAAGACGGCGTTTAGAACTCGCTATGGGCACTATGAGTTTTTTGTTATGTCTTTTGGTTTGACCAATGTGCCTGTATCTTTTATGAATTTAATGAATGGCGTGTTCAACGCATTTCTTGATTCTTTCGTCATAGTCTTTATTGATGATATTTTGGTCTATTTGAAAAGTGAGGAAGAGCATGCCAACCATCTTCGTAGTGTTTTGGGTGTTCTTGGGAAGCCAAAGCTATAAGCTAAATTTTTCTAAGTGTGAATTTTGGTTGAAATCGGTTACAATTTTTTGTCATGAAGTTTCGAAAGAAGGGGTAATGGTAGATCCCCAAAAGATTGAGGTGGTTAAAAATTGGGTTTGGCCTAGCTCTGTGACGAAAGTTAGGGGTTTTTTTGGGCTCGCTAGCTATTATCGTCAATTTGTGAAGAACTTTTCTTCTAATGCCACTCACGGGACTAATTTGACCAAAAAGAAGATACCACTTGAAAGGACTGAAAAATGTGAGGAGAGCTTTCAAAATCACAAGACTTTTTTGACCACCGCACCTATTCTAGCATTACCGATTGAAGGTAAAGATTTTATTGTTTATTGTGATGCTTCTCATTCTGGGTTCGGTGTTGTGTTGATGCAGGATAAGAATGTTATAGCTTATGCCTCGCGTCAATTGAAGGTGCATGAGAGAAATTATCCAACACATGATTTGGAGTTGGCAGCGGTAGTGTTTGCTCTAAAGATTTGGCGGCATTACCTCTATGGTGGTAAGTGTGAAGTGTTTACTGATCATCGTAGTTTGCAACATGTGCTCACTCAAAAGGATCTGAATTTGAAACAGCAAAGGTGGATGGGGTTACTTAAGGATTATGATGTGACCATTCAATACCATCTAGAAAAGGCTAATGAGGTGGCAGACGCTTTGTTTCAAAAAGCAGTAAGTATGGATAGTTTAGCTTGCTTAAGTGTAGCCAATCGACCTTTGGCTAATGAAATTCATACCTTAGAGTCTAAGTTCATGCAATTGGGCATCTCAGAAAGAGGTGGGGTGTTAGCTAGCATTCAAGTGAGGGCCACATTCATTGAAGATATCAAGGCCAAGCAATTTGAGGATGAGAATTTGGAGGAGCTTAGAAAGAAGATTGTGAATGGTAAGGCACAAGCCACCACTCTTGATGCGGATGGTGTGCTCAATTTTAAAGGAAGAATTTTTGTTCCAAGAGTAGATGACTTGATTGAGAAATTGTTGGCGGAGTCTCATGGCTCGCGTTATTCTATTCATCCGGGTGTGACCAAGATGTATCAAGATTTGAAGCGAATTTATTGGTGGCCGGGTATAGCTGAGTTTGTAGCGAAGTGTCAAAATTGTCAACAACTGAACTATGTAAATCAAAGGCCTGCAGGTTTACTTCAAAGAATGCTAATTCCAGAATGGAAATGGGAAATAATAGCCATGGATTTCGTTGTTGGTATTCGTAAGACTTCACGGAAATTTGATTCTATTTGGGTAATGGTAGATAGATTGACTAAGTTAGCCCATTTTATTGCTGTAAAAATAGATTATAATCCTGAATAATTGGCTAAAGTTTATGTGAAAGAGATAGTAAGATTGCATGGGGTGCCCCTCTCTATCATCTCGGACCGTGGTACCTAATTCACATCCATGTTTTGGAGGAAATTGCATGATGAATTGGGAACACAACTCACTTTTAGTACAACCTTCCATCCACACACAAATAGATAGTCAGAGATGACTATTCAAGTGTTGGAAGACATGTTGAGGGCATGTGTGATTGTTTTTGGAGGGCATTGAGATAAGTTCTTACCTTTGTGTGAATTCTCCTATAATAATAGTTATCACTCCAGCATTGATATGGCACCATTTGAGTCACTCTATGGGAGGGGATGTAGATCACTCATAGGATGGTTTGAGGTTGGCAATGTGAAACCTTTTGGGGTTGATTTAGTGAAGGATGCGCAAGATAAAGTGAAGAGTATTCAAGCTAAGCTTTTAACAGCTCAGAGTAGACAAAAGAAGTATGCGGATCTTAAGGTAAGAGACATGGCATTTCAATCCGGTGAAAATGTTTTTCTTACAGTATCACCCATGAAAGGGGTGATGAGATTTGGTAAGAGGGGTAAGCTAAGTCCTAGATACATTGGTCCATTTGAAATTCTTGAATGTGTGGGACCGGTAGCGTATAGATTGGCTTTACCACCTAATTTATCAAGTGTTAATCCAATATTTCATGTGTCCATGTTGAAGAGGAATCATGCTGACTGTGATTATATCATTAAGTGGGACTCAATTGTGTTAGACAAAGACCAACAATATGAGGAGGAACCGATTGTAATTCTTGATCGTGATGTGCAAAAGTTGAGGACCAAGGAGATTAAGTGAGTGAAACTTCAAAGGAAGCATCGTCCAGTTAAGGAAGCTACTTGGGAAACCGAGAGGGACATGCGAGACAAGTATCTCTAATTGTTCGTCGATTCAGGTACTAATTCATCCCTTACTTGGCCTATTTTCCTAAGTTTTGTCACTCGGGGACGAGTGATGGGTAAATTGGTATCCATTGGAACGACTTATTCCCGTCGTTATAGAAAAGCCAACGGGGTAAAATTTGGGGCCGGAAAACTTTTTCGTAGTATTTGGATTTTCCCAACCTTGTCCAGAATTGGATGAAATCGGAGTCATCAAGGTGTATGGAAATCTGGAAATAATCGGGTGAATCATTTATGATTTTGATTACAAGAGTAGTTAGATAATTCCTTAAAGAATGCATACGACTTTATAGAATTGAATTCGGGTGAGTAGAACTCCTGAAATCAATCTTGGCGTAAAGGGTATTTCTGACTGTCGCTGATTAGAGGTGTGTTGTGAAATGGAAATCCTGGAATTCTTGAAATAGCTCTCTGTCTCGCGTAACACGCTTTGGCGTTACTCTTTGGCGCTCTGGTGAGGACGCTACAGCGGGGTGACGGCCGCTGTGGCGGGCTCAATGCGAATTAAAGTCATTAATAAACCCCTAAACGACCTCATTATGCACTTTTTGACTTTTAGAGTTAAGGAACGAACCCCAGGCGACTCCTACTCGTTTTTCACCATTCTTGAAGCTAAAGGTAATCCTCTCACTCCCCGAATCCATTTTTCTATTCGTAGAACGTAATATAATGGGTGAATATTGATGGGGGAAGGTTTTGTTATAGATTCTATGGTGGAAACAACCCTAAATTGGATATTTGGGATCATGGGTATGATCTAGGGTTCATAGAATTGTTAGTAATTCGAGTAATTAGTGATTGTTTATTGATTCTCGTGCTATTATGATTGTTTGTAGACCAAAAACAAGCACAACAAATTTGGAAAGGGAAGGATCAATTTTCTTAGGGTTTCAAATTTGTTTCGAGGTAGGTTATTATTGTGATTCTATGATTGTGTGATGTATGTTTGTTCTTGTTTCATTATGATACGTGTATATTTATGAATGTTGCAATGTTGATCACAGTTGTTGTCAATGAGATAGATGAATGATGATTGCCATGAAATCATGACTTAAATGTATGATCTTGATGATATACTTGTGATTGTGATTGTGGTGTGTTGAATGGATCGGTTGCCACGTTCCGGCATAACTAACTTGGATCGGTTGCCACGTTCCGGCATAACTAACTTGGATCGGTCGCCACATTTTGGCATAACTATGGGATCGATTGCCACGCTCCGGCATAATTATGGGATCGGATACCACGTTCTGGTATGCTAACTGTTTGAGTTTGGGTTCCATGAGAGGACCAATGATTTGATATAAAATGTGAAGTTGTTTGTTGTTATATGTTGATAATATTGTATATGTTGATATATATGCATGTGATTATAATGTTGTCTTGACTTGCTTATGTTGCACTTAGTAGGATAGTCGTGTGATCCTACCAGTACACTATGGTTGTGTACTGATACTGCACTTGCTCTTATTTTTGTTGAGTATCGGGCATCTTCAAGCGGCTACTGACAGACCTCGCTTAGGAGATCAGCGATCGTTCAAATTCAAGGGTAAACCTATTCTTCCTGGCTGCCATGGAATTCTCTTTCGTCTATGCCCACCATTTTCGGACTGAGACATTTGTTCTAGTTAGTTATTAGTTCATTAGATTGGAGTTGCATCCCTTCTTGTTTAGACTTGTTGAACTTAGGTGTTTTGGTACATTGACTTTCAGGTTTTAGGTTATTTCTTCCGCATTGTTTGTTGTTAGATCTTTTGTTGAAGTTTATGGGAACTTCAGTTTTAGCTATTATTTCTGCTTTCATATACTTAAATGTCTTAGTTTTTAGATTAGTTGCTTGGTTTGGGTTGTAGTAGTGGTTCTCCTACCGGTGTGTTAGTGTGGGTGCCAATCACGATGGTTTGGGTCGTGACAAATGTTGAGTTAAATTTGTTACTTAAATTCTATATTTTAATGTGTCATTATCTATTGAGATTCTAGTTATATGATATATATTTTTTAAGTTTTTTCTTGTTATACTTGAAAAAATCTTTTCTCATTTAAAAGCCCTTCAACTTTTCTTACATTATAATTTATAATTTGTTTCCTAGTTTTGTCCTAATTTAATAGTTATTGCATTATTCATAAATTAGTTTCCTTACATTAATATGTAAGGTTTTAATAGCTTGTCATTTTATCTAATATTTTTATGGTGTGTAAGATATTACTAGAGATATCAGTTAGTAATATCTACTTACATTTTATAATAGATAAATTTTATACAACATGAAATTAAAATTAATAAAATTCATTAATAATGTTAGTGATCAATAACTAAAAAAGGAAGAAGTAAGCCAAACATTATAAATCATTGTAGAAGTATATATAAGAGAGACTAACAATTTTATTTAAATTTGAATTCAAATATCATTTCAATTTATTTTTTTTAAAAAAAATCTTTTTGTCACTCATACTTATCCTTGAGTTTATAAATATAGTAATATTTTTTCATAAGTTATATATTTGAATGAAGAGAAATATTTGAAATTAATAAGATAGTTGGATTTCCCCCTTCGTTCTTTGTTTTTCTCATTTATCTTCATTTCTTTTTTCTTTCTTTCTTGTGTTTCTTTGTTATTTTCTATTTATTATTATCATCATCATCATCATCAGTAGTAGTACAAGTATACGTACCCGCGCGATAGGCGTCTGATATTAACGTATCATTTATAATCATTTTAAATTGTAATGTCTTGTTTAAGTAGGTTAAATCATAGTATTTTTTTTTAAAAAGTCCAAATATTATATTTTTCCTCAATAAAATGTATTAATCAAATTTATTTATAGAGAAAACATATCATAAATAACTTTTATGTTTTATATTTTTTATTACATTGCTCACTATTTTAAGCTGTTAGATTGTTAATATTGATTTTCATTAACTTATCACTTAACTTAACATAATCAAGAACTGTTCATATTAATATAAAACATATATATTTAATTATTTTATGCTATTATATTTTTTTCCTTTTGAAAAATTAATTTTTATTGTTCACATCTCTTCAATTCCAAATTTATGAATAGTAATATATGTGTTAATACTAATAGATACATAGAAATAATAGAAAAATAGGCAAAAAAAAAAAAAAAGAGAATACATTAAGATACATGGTAAATGGGTAAAGAAATAGAAGAGATTAGGCATAATTTCTCAACCTAACCGCAAACCATCATGATTCATGACCACAAACACTTCCATCGCATATTAACTGTTGGAGTTCTAGAAGCACCGACCTCATATGTCATGTCCATCTCGATAATTGATAATGATTAATGACAATGGATACAATAGTATATAAAATGAATTATCCACATAAATTTGTTTTAAAGTTAGTAAGGAAAACTAATAATCAAATTTCAAGTTTCAAGAATGAGTGTTGTATCAGTAAAACATATCAATAATGTATGAATTTATATCCTATCAAGCAGTTGTTAAAACGGGTCTATCCCATTACCGATAGGTGGTTAAGTATGTTTTAATTTTAAATAATTAATGAATTTTTAATTTTAATTTTTAAGGGGACGTTGTTGGGTTTTAAAAGGTGTGAATGGAAAATGAAGAGTTGCGACTTTTATAAAGAGTTGCGACTTTTATGAAGAGTTGCGACTTTTATGAAGAGTTGTGATTTTTTGTGAAAAGTTGCGACTTTTATGAAAAGTAGTGACTTTTATGAAAGGTTGTGACCTTTCCGAAAGATTGTGACATTTCCAAAGATTTGTGACCTTTCCGGTAAAGCACAATAAGAACCTTTTCACACTGCCCTTTATTTTCTATAAATTGAGGGATTTCCTCTCACAAATTCTTCTGGAGTTCTTCTACTACTACTAAATCTAGTATTCTAAGTGTACTTTATTGCCATTGAGTGGTTCGCTGACACCGTGGTTTTAGGTACCGATACATCGATGAGTAAGATCGTTCTATCCTTGGAGGATATATTTCATTAACCTCGGGTACTTGAGGGGAATAATTTCCTTAAGGGGACACTGTGCATTAAGTGAGCTCAATTTTCTTTTTTTAAGAAAATTTTTTTTATATTGTTTCTAATCTGTTTCAGATTCTATTTTCTCTACTCGTTTTAATTTTTTAGTTTGAAAATACTCTTTAAACTTTGTTGTTTCTTACCAAGTTCTTCAAAGTTTTGTTCTAAGTATCTTTGGAATACAAGATGAACAACAATCTTACGGAAATTATTATACTGTGGTATTTCTTGTATTCTATTGATTGAGAGAAACAGATCATGGAAGTAGAAGATTAATGCATTACTTCTCCAGAATTCGGTGCTTTATTTAGCAAGGTCAAAGTGAGAATGCACTAGAAGATTGGTAGTATTTCGGTTAAAGATTACACTAGGTAACCTTCTTATTATTTATCTAAGGAGGAAAATAGTTTCTAAAAGTTAACAGTTTTGATATTTATCATGTATGTTTTTGGGAAAAGATTGGCAAACCATATGATTTTTGAATGAATTTTCCTTGGCAAACAATGCTGCTTTTAAAATTCTTTAGTTTGCAGAATGAGAGATGCACATTTTTGTTTGATAAAATAGTATGTAAAAATGTTATAGTTGGAAGACTATTTGAAAACAAAAGCATATGTATGTGATAATCTATTCATATGTTCAATTCTATTTGGAGATGGAAAAAACCTTTGTTGTTTTGTACTTCATGTGTCTGATTTTTGTAGACTAAAAACTTTTGTAGTTTTCTACATTGGATAAATTTGACTATGCAATTGGTTTGAAGACTATGAAAACTTCACGTAATAAGTCAATGTTGTACTTTTGATTTTATATAAACTTATGTCTATTTGTGATAGAGGAAAAATATCAGCTTAGAGTTTGTGATTTTGTGCCTCTATGGAATGAGCTTTGACATTGTGTAAAAATTGTCAAATGGAATTGAAGCATTATAATTCTTTTGTAGAATAATATTTTCAAAAGAGGTTTCATATTGCCAATGACACTTCGATAGCATGAGAAAAAAAATGAGGAAAAACTATTTTCAAATACTTGAAAAATATTTTGAGATCATATTTAAAATGTGGGAGGTTCTTTGCTTATGACAAAGATAAAATTAGACTTAATGTCTAATTTAAATTTGGAGCAAAAGATATGAAATTCGATGATACTTTTGTATTATGTTAGACCCACAAAATTTTTGGAGTATATTTGATATTGTGGTCGTTGAGTTTCTCATTTACTAATATATGATATGACTAGTATGAAACTAGCAAATTATATGTATACTTGTTAAAAATGATTGAGTTCTTTTATGAAAAAAGTGTCACTTAAAATGTTGTGATTTTTCATGAAAAGATATGTCTATCAAATATAACTATTTGTATATACATGAATATTGGTGAATAGTCATTTGTTATGTTTTGTAAAAGAAACATTTGGAATATATTGCCTTTATTGGACCCGATGAAACTTTGTTCAAGGGTAGTTCTATAACAATCAAATTGAAAGTTATGGAAAGATCCTTTCGAAAAGGACACTTGACAAGGTGATGACTCTAAATAGTGTTTGTATCACACAAAATTGTAAGAAAGAGGAACAACATATATGTGAGAAAAAACTACCTCGCGGAAAGCTTTACAAAGTCAATATTTTTATTTGTTCTTACTTGCTTGAATCAAACTGTTTGTAACATGAACACTTGGGCATGTCAATTACAAAACCTTGTAAGGAAAACTAATCAACTTAGAAGTTTTGTCTAACTGTGAGTGCAATAAATAAAAATGTCAAGTTTGTGTGGAATCTAAGTATGCTGAGCATTCTTATAAATCTGTTGAAAGGAATTCTAATCCCTTAGAGTTGATTTAAACTGACATTTGTGATATAAAGCCAACACCTTCTCATGGTGGGAAAAAGTATCTCATAATTTTCATTGACAATTGCATTAGAAACGATTATGTTATTTGGTGAATGGTAAGGATGAAGCAATATAAATGTTTAGACAATATAGTATTGAAGTTGAAAATCAATTGGAAAAAAGATAAGAAGTGATAGGGATGGAGAGTATAAATCTCCTTTTGCAGAAATATGTTTGGAAAATAGATTTATCCTATTCACCTAAATCTAATGGAGTTGCAGAATGGAAAAAAAAAACGAACTTTGAAGAAAATGATGGTTGCATTACTTATTAGTTCAGGTTTACCACAAGACTTGTATGGAGGAACTATCCTTACAACAATTTGTCTTTTCAGAAAGAAAGCAATTTTGTTTGTTCAGGACACAATCTATTCCATATGAGAAATGGAAAGGAAGGAAATCTAACTTGAAATACTTCAAAGTATGGGGGTGTCTAGCCAAACTCCAAGTTCCTATTCCTAAAATGATTAAAATAGGACCTATGATGGTGGACTGTAAAATTATACTTTAGTAGTTTAGTGAAGGGTCTAAAAGACCTTGGAAAGAAAAAAGGAGAATGTACTATTAAATGTCAAAGGACATCTACTTCCTTTGAATATGATTTTGTAACATTTCTTGTGTCTTCTGTAGACTTATCATTTTGGAAAGATGGTGTCAATAGTGAGATTCATTCAATCTTGAGCAACCATAATGAAAGTTAATTGATTTTCTTCCAGAAAATAAAGCTTTGGGTTCAAAGTGAGTTTTCAAAAGGAAAATGAAAATCGATGGAACTATTGACAAATACAAAGCAAGACTTTTTTGTCAAAGGTTGTACACAAAAATAAGGCTTTGATTTTGTCGATACATACTCGCCAGTAACTAGAATTACATTCATTTGGATGTTAATTGCATTAGTTGCGGTATATGACCTCTAAATTCATCAAATGATTGTGAAAACAATTTTCATAAATAGAGAATTGGAGGAAGAAATTTACACGGAACAGCCCGAGGGTTTTGTGGTTCCTGGTAAAGAAAATAAAGTGTGCTAACTTGTTAAGTCACTTTATAGACTAAAACAAGCACCCAAACAATGACATAAAATATTTGACCAAACTATGTTGGTAAATGGATTTAAGAATGATGGAAGTGATAAATGTGTTTACATTAAAATCACAAGGACATTGTTTGTTTGTATATTGGTGATATGTTGATCATCAGTAGAGACGCTAGAAAGCAACTTTGATATGAAAGATCGTGGAGTTGCTGATGTGATCTTAGGTATAAGAATCCTTAGAACTCCAAGATGTTTAGTAATGTCACGGTCTCATTACATTGAAAAGGTACTTGACTAGTTCAAATATTTGGATTTTAATATTGTCAAGGCTCTAATAATGTGAGCTTTGCAGTTCAAAAGAATGAAGGTGAAAGTGACTCACAATTGGATTATGTTAGAGTATTGAGAATTATGGTGTATATCAGAAAATGTACACAGTCAGATATAGCATGTGTTAGTAATAAATTGAGTCGGTTCACGAATAATCTCAATCAAACTCATTGGATGACAATGAGAAGAGTTTTCGGGTATTTAAAATATACTCAAAATTATGTCTTGCATTCTACAAATATCCTACCGTATTGAAAGGATATAGTGATGCAAATTGGATAACCATGATTAAATGAAGTAAACTCCACGAGTGGATATGTATTTACTCTTGGTGGAGCAGTAGTCTCTTGGAAATCTTCCAAAAAAGACATGTATCGCTAGCTCTACAATGATCTCTGAGCTAGGTGCTCTAGATAAGGCCGGTGAACAAGTTGAAAGACTCTGGAATTTCTTGATAGATATTATTTTTGGCCAAACCTTTGGCATCAGTGTGCATACAATTTGATAGTCAAGATGCAATAGGTAGGGCATGGAGCATGATGTCTAACGGAAAGTATCGTCATATAAGACATAGACATGATACCGTTAGAAAGCAACTATCTAGCGGAATTATCACAATTGACTATGTAAAGTCAAAGGATAATGTGTCGGATTTACTAACAAAAAGGCCTAACTAGAGAGAAAGTTGAAAGATCATCTAAGGGAATGGGTTTACGGCTTAGGACAAGTCATCATGGCGGTAACTCTATCTAGTAAACTGGAGATCCCAAGAGCTAGATTCAAGGAGAAAAACAAAGTTGTGACTGACGGTTCGGCATTGTCAACCAACTCAATCCATTCCCATGATGAAGACAATGCTCAGGAACAAGGAAACAAAATTAAGGCTTGTTAATGAGTTAATAAAGCTTAAAGTTTTTAATGATTTTCTATGTTTCGCAGATTTGATCAAAATAGTGTATATACGCGATAACACGTTTAGAAATCACCTATTTGAGTGTGAAGTGTAGGACGCTTCAAAGAGAATGATTGTCAGAATCCCATCTCTCTATACACTCATGAAACCAAGAGGTGTTCATGGATGAAACGAACACAACCGTAAGAACCATAAATGGTAAAGGGTTAATTTTGTGACATATGGCTGTCTAGGTATACACCAAAGCTCGACGGTTCAAAGTTATCGCATATACCGATTGATCGAGTATATCCAACATATGTTCACTACGGAAAGTCCAAGGGGAAACCTAATTATCCAGATGCAATGAATTCTTGCTTGTAAAGTACACATAGTTTTCCGTTTCTTTGTCTTGGAGTCATTCCTCATTCATGTGGGGGATTTTTGGGTATTAAAAGGTGTGAATCGAAAATGAAGAGTTGCGACTTTTATGAAGAGTTCTGACTTTTATGAAAAGTTGCGACTTTTATGAAGAGTTATGACTTTTATGAAAAGTAGCGACTTTTATGAAAAGTTGTGACTTTTATGAAAAGTTGTGACTTTTATGAAAGGTTGTGACCTTTCTGAAAGATTGTGACTTTTCAAAAGGTTTGTGACCTTTCCGGTAAGGCACAATAAGAACCTTTTCACACTACCCTTTGTTTTCTATAAATTGAGGGATTTCCTATCATTTTAGGGGAACGAATTTTTCTGGACTTCTTCTACTACTACTAAATCTAGTATTCGAAGTGCACTTTACTGCCGTTGAGTGGTTCACTGTCACAGTGATTTTAGGTACCGACACACCGGTGAGTAAGATCGTTCTATCCTGGGAGGATATATTCCATTAACCTCGGGTACTTGAGGGGAATAATTTCCTTAAGGGGACACTATGCATTCAGTGGACTCGATATTCTCTCTTTGAGAAAACTATTTTTATATTGTTTCTAATATGTTTCTGATTCTATTTTCTCTACTAGTTTAATTTTCTAGTATGAAAATACTCTTTAAACTTTGTTGTTTCTTACCAGGTTCTTCAAAGTTTTGTTCTAAGTATCTTAGGAATACAAGATGTACAACAGACGTGAGGGGTGAAATCGTGGGTGTTTTTTGGGAGAGATTTGAATATAGTTTTTTTCGTTTTTGTTTTGTCCACATTCCAATATGTGAATGTTTTAATTTTAAATTTATTTATTTATTTATAATTTAAACTTTTAAGGGGATGTAATTTGTGAGGAGTAGAAGTCTTGGAAATTTTTTTGGGAGAGATTTTAGTATAGATTTTCTTTTCCTCTTTTGTTTTGTCCATATTCCAATATGTGAATCTTTATTCAAAAATAATTTTAAAACTTTCAAAATCTTCTTAACTCTTTGGAAGATCCAAAATATTATCCTAATATATTGTGTATGCTTTTGGTATTTATAATTTATCATTTTACAGTTATTAACTTTACCATTCTGTAACTTCAAATTATAAAATTATTAAATAATTAAATATATCTCAACGAATAAGAATTTTCTGATTAAGATAAACTCAAACACAATTTTTTTTTTCTAAAAAGCCCAAAAATCCTTGAAAACAGTTTTCATTGTTTCTAAACGCATCCATGTTGATGGATTTTAAAAGAAAAAAAAAAGAGTAAACAATATTAAATTTTAACTTTTTAAAAAAGAGTCAAAAACGTAAAATATATAAACAATTATCTTTCTATTAATTTTTATTTTCGAATTAAGTTAAATCTTAAAATTCTGCATAATGTATAAGCTAAATTATAAAAGAAAATGAAAATAGAACGGTAAATATAAAATGTTACAGAAAATGAAGATCTGAATAATCAATTCATATTAATTAAAGATTTTGAATTAATTTTTATCATTACCTTTGATATATTTTGATTTTTATTATTAGTTATTATTTTCTTGCACTTCAATTGTCGTATCAATTTATTGTAATAAAAAAATTGTTCTTTTTCCAGTATGATTTGACATGTTTGTTACAGTATTTTGCTAGTTCACTTCAAATAATTTTTTTCCAACATGCTTTGAACATTATTTACCTCTTGAACTTTAGTGTCTATCAAAAATAATTCTTCTAACTCTCTCAGTAGAGAAAGTTTTGCATACACTCTATCCTCCTACACCTCACTTGTGATACTATAGTGTGTATATATGTTGCAATTGTTGGGATCTTCATTTTTTATTTTTATTGTGTGTGAACTTGAAAAAAAAAACAAGCTAAAACAATCTAAATATACAATTGGATGAGCTTATTTCTCTCTATATTTTGTACTCTCGTGTTTATATAGTGAATTACTCATCTCCTTTATGGACGTAGGTCGATTGACCGAACCACGTTAAATCTTTGTGTCTTTTAGTATATTTCTCGTTTGTCTTCTTACTCGTGGTCTTTCGAGGTTTTCTTTGCTCACTTCCACGTGACACCAAATCATTTCGGTCCTAATAGACTCACCAACAGTGTTGCTAGTTGATTAAAGATAGTACTAACTGTGAGTTAGATACTGAACGTCAAAACCTACAATATCAAACAATATAGGAAGAAAGTATGTGGTTAGTGAGGAATATACATAATAAACATGATATTTAAACATACTAAACATTTAAAACATGTTGATTTAATGACCAAGTTGAATAACATGAAATTGAGACATACTGAACTAAAATACAAAGGTACAAGGTCGTGCAATTAGTAAAATTATGATTATGGGAGATACTAAAATTGATATAAACAATGTGAGCAACTACATGGAGTTCAGCGTACTATCCCCATACCAAAAAGAGGGTGTCCAATACTTGTCATTGTAAGGGACCTGATAGAGAAAATATTGATTCACTAAGCTAATGCCTATCTGAGACAAATCTTATGGTGGTACGTAGTTCTGAGACTTAGATATTGCTACTAAAGGTCTAAAGACGCTGATCAAAAACCTTAATCTCTAAATCTTCTTGGTGCTATGTATTACTACCAAAGAAAACACGCATAATCTGTAAACACTAATAGTCTCATAATACTGAATCATACTAACAACTAATACATACTGAGTAGCTCATAAATTATGACTGAAAATAATCTGGAAGATACTTTATCTAAAAGCATCTAAATCATGAAAATTTAATTAAGTGAGACATGAATCTGAAATAGCATAATTTTGAGTCATGAAAATACTTGTATATTGAGGACTCATGAAAATAACATTGAAATCATGGGATTCATGAGTACAACATGCAATTAGGGACTGCTCACGAAGAAAAAACTAATTTACAATGAAAATCCATGAAGATCAAATTTTTTTCTAACTTGTGGGAATCATAACCTTGAAAATCTGATGTATCTTTGGGACTCAATGGATGAAGGATACCCATTGATGAAATCCCACATACCTTGAGTAGAAACCTATATGCTTGATTCCTTCAATGGACAGTTGAAGCTTGAAATTCTAGTTCTTGCTTTGGGAGAAGACTTGACAGAGAAAAAACCTTGATTTCGGAGAGTTAGGAAAGAATGAGAGGTTAGGATCACTAGAAATCTTTTTATCCCACTTAAAATAGTCCAAAATGGCCCCTTGAAATTAAAAATATGGAAAAAGACCAAAGTAACTCTCTCTTAAAACTGACGGACTCCCCTTGATGAACCCTTCTATGGTCTGTGTAACGATCAACATACCGTGAAGGTGTCCGTAAAAGATAGAGATTTTTGGGTTTCTAAAGGTCATTTTACGGAAGCTTCTACGGACCGTAGGTATGTCCAAGGGCCGTATAAGTGTCCATTAAAGACAGAGTTTCCTGGGTTCTAGAGTTTAGATCTACGGATCGATCCATAGTCCGTAAAAGTTTCCACTATCTATAAAACAATGTGAAACATTCTTAGAAATTTTCCAAATTATGAGCTCTGGCTTATGAGTACAATCATGACCTTGGCTCCTTTCACGGTCCGTGGAGTCATCTGTAAAATCAAACCTTTTGCAGACCTTAGTTCTTACTAAACCTTCCAAGGTTTGATATGGGCTTAGGAACTTTTAGAGTGTTATAATATTTTCCTCTTAGGAACATTCATCCTCGAATGAAGTTTAACTAGGCTAAATAGAGTAGGGAAGGAACTGCAACCCAATATTGAAAGATAAACACTGAAAATGGAAGGAGTGATTGACTTCAAAATAAAACATACAAATTGATCTGATTTCATGAACATGCATGCATACTGAGACATGAAAATAACTGAAAAACATGAATTTGAAAGAGTTCTAAGGAGAAACTATTACCTCATGCTGAAAATGAACAGAAAGGGAAAAGATGGGATACTTGGACATTATTTTGCTTCAATTTCTCAAGTTGAACCCTCACCTAATTTATTTCTCCAAAGGACTTTCACTGAAGTGACTTCATTATTCATCAACTTACGAACCTGACGTTCAAGGATCTCAACTGGGACCTCTTTATAAGAGATTCTTTCATTCACACTGATACTTTCTAAAGTCACAATCGAAGTCAGATCACCAATGCACTTTTTCAACAAGGACCCATGGAACACTAGGTGCATTAATGTTAAATTTGAAGGCAAATTCAACTTTTAATCAACATTATCAAAATGCCTCACAATCTGATAAGGGCCAACATAACGGGGACTAAGCTTTTATTTCTTACCAAATCTCATCACCCCTTTCGTGGGTGAAATATTTAGATGAACTCAATCATCTATAGAAAATTCATGTTATTTTCTCCTCACATCTGCATAATATTTCTTTCTACTCTGGACCGTTCTCAACCTATCTCCAATAAGTCAAGTTTTTTACATGGATACATGAACTAACTCGGGACCTATCAAAACCACCTCACCAACTTTGAATTAACCAATAGTATATCTACACCTCCCACTATGTCAGCACATAGTTTTTTGTCTCTTGATATAATGCCTCAGCAATAATGTTTTTCCTCTCTTCTCTTTTGTTACACAGTAACTCACACATAAATAATTAAATTAATGTGTTTGAGTAGGTTTAATTAGATGCCTTTAGACAAATGTATATCTTCTTTGTGTTGTGTTTTAAAAGGTGTGAATGGAAAATGAAGAGTTGCGATTTTTATGAAAATTTGTGATTGTAATGAAAAGTTGCGATTTTTATGAAGAGTTGTGACTTTTATGAAATGTTGTAACCTTTCTAAAGGGTTCTAACTTTTCAAAGGGTTGTGATATTTTCTGATAAGGAACAATAAACATCTGTCCACACTACCCTTTGTTGTCTATAAATTCCTCTTATTTTTCAACAAGGAAAAAACTAATTTTCTGGATTTCTACTACTACTACTACTACTACTATTAATACTAAATCTAGTTTTCTAAGTCTATAAATAAAGAATTTCCTCTTATTTTTCAACAAGGAAAAAACTAATTTTCTGGATTTCTACTACTACTAGTACTAAATCTAGTATTCGAAGTCTATAAATAGAGAGTTTCCTCTTATTTTTCATCAAGGAATAAACCAATTTTCTAGACTTCTTCTACTACTACTACTAAATCTAGTATTCTAAGTGTAGTTTACTTCAATTGAGTGGTTCACTGACACCTTAGTTTTAGGCACTGATACACCGATGAGTAAGTTCAATCTATCCTGGGAGGATATAGGTCATTAACCTCGGATACTAGAGGGGAATAATTTTCTTAAGGGGCACCATGCATTCAGTGGGCACGATTTTCTTCTTTTAATTTTTTTTTTATATTGTTTCTAATCTATTTCGGATTCTATTTTCTCTACTAGTTTTAATTTTCTAGTTTTGAAAATGTTGTTTAAACATTGTTGTTTCTTATCATGTTCTTCAAAGTTTTTGTTCTAAGTATCTTGGTGTTATTCTGGTTAAAGATTACACCAGGTAACCTTCTTATTATTTATCTACGGAGGAAAATAGTTTCTAAAAGTTAACTCTTTTGATATTTATCATGTGTGTCTTTGGAAAAAGATTTGCAAACCATATGATTTTGAATGAATTTTACTTGGAACATAGTGTTGCCTTTAAAATTGTTTAGTTTGCAAAATGAGATATGCAAATTTTAATTTGATAAGATAGTATGCCAAAATGATATAGTTGGATGACTATTTAAAAAGAAAAGCATTTCTATGTGATCTAAGAATATGTTTTATTCTGTTTGGGCAAAACTAAATTTTTGTAGTTTTCTACTGTGGATAAATTAGACAATGCAATTGGTTTGAAGGATATGAACATTTCACCTAATAAGTCAGTGTTGTACGTATGGTTTTCTATAAACTTCATTATTAAATAGAAACAAATTCTACAAAAAAAATTGTCTTTATTGTTAGTATTCTAAATTTTAAGTGGTATGTCTAATTGTGATAGATAAAAAAAAGAGATATCGTATATGTTTGATATGAGCATGTGATCATAGTGTTGTATTGACTTGCTTATGTTGTACTTAGTGTAAGGGAAAAATGTTTAATAGGTGAGTAATAGGTAGTAGGGGTTGTTCGTGTGTTGTAATGGCAAGGAGTAGAGGTAGTGTGTGTGATGAAATATGCGTAGGTGGATTTCACCTTGGGGAAAAGAGAATGAGTTTAGTGTTAAGGGAGCTTGATGTAATATATTATGTGACTTTGGTTGGGTAATGTGACGAGGAAGTAGGGGTATGACGTGAACGGTTAGTCAAAATGTTGGTGTTTGTGTTTGGGGGATTTCTCTATGATTTAGAATTGTTAGTCTATGATCAAGTACCTGGAGGGTAGGTTTATTACGAAGGATGTTAGTAGTCAGAGTACTAGTGTATGTTGGAGGTTTTTCAAGAGATAGTAAAGGTGGAAAAGTGTGTGGTTTATGTCATTATCTTACTAGTTGGTTTCTTTTGTTATGTGGTGGGCATCTGATTGACCGATGATGCCTACCAGTACACGTGTTTGTATTGATACTATTCTTGCTATGTCTTTTGACATAGTTTGGATGCAGGATTGGTGGCATTTCATTAGGTGAAGACGAAGGAAATCTCCAGCAACTTCTATTCTTCCTTCTGCATGGTGGGAGCTGTATCTATTAATTATTGTCCAGTTGTAGTCTTAGTAGCTCTTGTACCTGTTTAGACTAGATCCATGAGAGTTGTTTAAATTACTTTACAAGTTAAATTAAAAGCGTGTCTAAAGGTATTATTTGTAAAATCATAAGTATTACATTTATTTTTGTTTTCTTTAAATTTCTGCATGTTTTACTATTGGGATATGAGGGTTCTCTTACTTAGGTATTAGAGTGGGTTCCCGCACGATCCAATGAGTTGGGTCGTGACAGACATCTACTACTTTCGGATCTGATTTTGAAACATTTCCTATGTCTTTTGTAGGCTCATCCAATTTAGAAAGATGGTGTCGATAGTGAGATTGATTCAATCTTGAGCAATCCTATTGAAAGTTTGTTGATCTTCCTCTAGAAAATAAACCTTTGCGTTCAAAGTGAATCTTTAGAAGGTAAATGAAAGTCGATGGAACTGTTGACTAATACAAAGCAAGACTTTTTGTCAAAGGTTTTAGAAAAGAAGAAGGTCTTGATTTTTTCGACACTTACTCGCCAGTAACTAAAATTATATTCATTCGGATGTTAACTACATAAACTGCGGTTTATGACCTCCAAATTCATCAAATGAATGTGAAAACAACTTTCTTAAATAGAGAATTGGATGAAGAAATTTACATGGAATAGCTCAAGGGTTCTGTGGTTCCTGGTAAAGAAAAGAAAGTGTGCGAACTTGTAAAGTCACTTTATGGACTAAAACAAGCACCCAAACAATGACATAAGAAATTTGACCAAATGATGTTGACAAATGGATTTAAGAATGATCGGAAATGATAAATGTGTTTACCTTAAAATCAGAAGGTCATTGTTTGTTTGTATATTAGTGATATGCTGATCATCAGTAGAGACACTAATGACATAAATGCTACTAAACATATGCTAGAAACAACTTTGATATAAAGATCTTGGAGTTGCTAATGCGATCTTAGGTATAAGAATCCTTAGAACTTCATAATGTTTAGCGTTGTCACGGTCTCATTGCATTGAAAAGGTATTTGACTAGTTCAAATATTTGGATTTCAATATTGTCAAGACTCCATAAATGTGAGCTTTGCACTTCAAAATAATGAGCTTTGCACTTCAAAATAATGAAGGAGAAAGTGATTCACCAATGTATTATGCTAGAGTATTGAGAAGTATGATGTATATGAGAAAGTGTATGCGATCAAATATAGAATGTGCTATTAGTAAATTGAGTTGGCTTACAAGTAAACTCAATCAAACTCATTGGATGACAATGGAAAGAGTTTTGGGGAATTTAAAGCATACTCACTATATCGTGCATTACAACAAATATCCAGCAGTATTGAAAGGATATAGTGATGCAAGTTGGATCACCGGGATCAAATAAAGTAAAATTCACTAGCGGATATGTATTTACTCTTGGTGGAGGAGTAGTCTCTTGGAAATCTCCCAAACAGAAATGTATCGCTAGCTCTACAATGATCTTTGAGCTTGTTTCTCTAGATAAGACCGGTGAATAAGTTGAAAGACTCCAGAATTTGATAGATATTCTCTTTTGACCTAAACTTTGACATTAGTATGCATACACTTTGATAGTCAATATTCAATAGGTAAGGCATGGAGAATGATGTATAACGAAAAGTCTCGTGATAAAATAAGTTGACATAATACCGTTAGAAAATTATTCTCTAGTGTAATTATCACAATTGACTTTGAAAAGACAAAGGATGTGTCAGATCCACTTACAAAAGACCTAATTAGAGAGAGAGTTGAAGGATCATCTAAGGGAATGAGTTTACGGCTTAGGACAAGTCATCATGGTAGTAACTCTACCTATAATACTTGAGATCTCAAGAGCTAGGTTCAAGGAGAAAAACAAAGTTTTAACTGACGGTTCGACATTGTCAACCAACTCAATCCATTTTCATGATGAAGACAACGCTCAGGAACAAGGATAAAACATTAAGTCTTGTTAACGAGTTAATAAAGCTTAAAGTTCTTAATGATTTTCTAAGTGTGAATTGTATGCCATTTCAAAGAGAATCATTGTAAAAATTCTATTGTCTATACACTCATGAAACAGGAGGATTGTTGCGTTTTAAAAGGTGTAATGGAAAATGAAGAGTTGCGACTTTTATGAAAAGTTGTGATTGTAATGAAAAGTTGCGACTTTTATGAAAGGTTGTGACCTTTTCGAAGGGTTGTAACTGTTCAAAGGGTTGTGACCTTTCTGATTAAGGCACAATAAACATTTGTTCGTACTACCCATTGTTGTCTATAAATGGAGAGTTTCCTCTTATTTTTCAGGAAAAAACAAATTTTCTGGACTTCTTCTACTTCTACTAAATCTAGTATTCTAAGTGTACTTTATTGTCGTTGAGTGGTTTGCTAATACCGTGGTTTTAGGAACCAATACACCGGTGTGTAAAATCGTTCTATCTTGGGAGGATATATTCCATTAACCTTGGGTACTTGAGGGAATAATTTCCTGAAGGAGACACTATGCATTGAGTGGACTCGATTTTCTTCCTTAAGAAAAATATTTTGTATTTTGCTTCTAATCTGTTTCTGATTTTATTTTCTCTACTGGTTTTAATTTTCTAGTTTTGAAAATGCTCTTTAAACTTTGTTATTTCTTGTCAAGTTCTTCAAAGTTTTTTTTAAGTATCTTAGGAATACAAGATGAAAAACACTTTGATATCTTTGATGACTCTTATATAGGCTTCGTTAGAGCTAGTAGTCATTGAGATCTTTGACGACAAAGAAGGCAACCCCCAAAAATTGATCCTTGGAAAGAGGAATTGATACTTTCGACTTGTGCCATTTTTTAGAGATTACGATTCAGTCCTCAAAATAGATTGGTACTTTCTTTCATATTAATCACACGGTCTTGATACTTCTTAATTTCCTTCAAAATGGCTTGGTACTTAATATCATGGTAATATATAATTGTCCTCCTGTAATGAGAAGTGTTTTGTTACATTAACATATCTTTGATTTGATTGTTTTATTTCTTATATACTGATACTATATAGAATTTTATAGCATGGATATCTTGAATATGATTTTATAAATATTTATTTCTACTTATTGTTGTACTAATAATGTAGAAGTGCTTAGGAAACATGTGTATGTATAAGCTCGACTTTGAGCTAGTATGGAAAATAGTGTGGAAGTAATATTTTTGTGAGTTGTAAGAAATAAATGAGTGTTGTTCTTATTAAAGAGTAGTAGTCTTTTGACACTACCAGGTTTTTTTCAATATTATTGATGTTGTTGTTACTCTCTTGCTATTGCTATTTAGCGTGGACATTATCCTGGGTGTGATTATCATTTTGTCAAACAAACTATACATACATTAAAAACCCTACAAAAGAAGATGATAAATAATATCAAGACTAATATAAGTCTTTGTCCCCCATTTATAAATGATGAGAACTTGCAACATTCACCATCTTCTTCTCCAACTATGTAAATCGGCCATGAATGATCAACGGCGAGTGATCCTTCTATCTACACTAGAAGTGAAGAATGATTATCTTATGCCACATAGCATCCTGACTTGCAGTTTTCTATTTACACTAGAAGAGAAGCAAAACAATCATGATTTTCTATAGGGAATTCTTATTGAAAGGTACTTGACTAAATAAAGGTGTTGTGTTTCACAAATTAAAATATCTACGAATTGTAGAAGCAGATCTGCAAGGACGAGATTCCCCATGGTATTGATGAAATAACTTCTAGCGCCATATATGATAATACAGGCATACCACATTTTTTCTACAAGTTTGTAATATCTTGATAAATAAGAGAATATGTTATGCAATTGAAAGGATGAATTTAACATGACAATGGACTAATAACATAACATATATAATTAAAATTACTAAAATCATAACTGATGAATATTACATGATGAACAACACTTAGTACTGACTTTTACTGAATCATAACTGATGAACACAACACTTAGGATAACTCAAATGACAAATGAACCTAGACATTTAATATAATATTTTATTTTCGACAATTCCATAACACGTGCACTAGAAATGACGGTTGGACTAGTAATTGGGAACTATGGCAGAAGTAGATCCACTAACCCTATTAGCAAAGGGTTGACCAACATTCAGTCCATATGAAGAACTTTACCTAGCACAATTAGGAGGAGTCCAGGCACTTCCCCATGTCTAAAATGGGAATGCATTATTATTCACCATTAGTGCCTCTTTTTCAGCCTTTTGGTTTAGAATTTCCAATGCCTTCTTCAAGTGTTGAAGTTTGAATAAGTTAAGTTCTTCCATAAGAGGTTCCCACCATAGACCATTAGCTCTCTTCGTAACTTCTCGAAGGGATTCTCTGCGATTTTTCTCCATCTAGAGAACCCCCTCGAGGTTCATGAGCTTGGTATTGAGCTAAAAAATACTAGCTTCTCTACGAGCCATGATTTGTTGATTGTAGACATCGTTATTTGGTGGAGGGAGGTTCCTCCCAAGGAATCTCTCCACCAACGTGTCCACGCTAGGGTGACCAAAGGAGAAAATGTTACCATCCTAGGAAACTACCACAATGGCCATTTCAGCAACACATAGCGTACAAAGTTCACTAGCCTTTTTGAACAGACCAGCACGTCCATTAGAAAACGTAACTCGTAAGTTTCTCGCATTTTTCATTTTCACCATGTCAACACTTTGACGACCCTTGCTGCTTCTTGTTGTCATGTCTAAACTATCACTAAGAAATTGTGATTTTTGGTCTTAACACCAAGAGCTTTATATTATAAAATGTGTTTTAAAATAACTTAATGATATAGACGTTAATGATTATAATTAGACAATTCATTTTTTTTCCTAATTAGATTTATATTATTGGATTGCATTTGACCGCTATTTTATTTGAGAACAATTTTGGAAAAACAGATATATTAAATGATTAATAAAAACCTTTTACTTTAATAATAAAACCAATTTTGCATTTACCATTGAAGTTTCCTAGTCGATCATCATTTAGAGATTTTTCCTAATTAGAATTATATTATTGGATTGCATATGACCGCTATTTTCTTTGACAATAACATTTTTTAAAATATATTAAATGATTAATAAAAACCTTTTATTTTAATAATAACACGAATTTTGCATTTACCATGGAATTTTCATAGTCGATCACTATTTAGAGATTTTTCCTAATTAGAATTATATTATTGGATTGCATTTGACCGCTATTTTATTTGAGAACAATATTTTTTAAAAATATATTAAATGATTAATGAAAACCTTTTATTTTTATAATAACACCAATTTTGCATTTACCGTTGAATTTTCCTCGCCGATCATCATTTAGAGATTTTTCCTAATTAGAATTATATTATTGGATTGCATTTGACCGCTATTTTATTTGAGTACATTATTTTTTTTAAATATATTAAATGATTAATAAAAAACATTTTATTTTAATAATAACATGAATTTTGCATTTACCATTGAATTTTCCTAGTCGATCATCATTTACAGATTTTTCCTAATTAGAATTATATTATTGGATTGCATTTGACTGCAATTTTATTTGAGAACATTTTTTCTAAAAAAAATATATTAAATGATGAATAAAACCCTTTTATTTTAATAATAACACGAGGTTTGCATTTACTATTGAATTTTCCTAGTCTACAATCATTTAGAGACATACAATGTATCACATCAAGTATACGCGGGTGTTTGGATTTATGATTGTTGTTCTTATTTATACCGTGTTACTCAAGACCTAAGTAGGCTTACAAATCAGATCATGATATGATCAAGTGCTTTCTGGATCTTCTCTACCTTCTTATTGATATTTATCTCCAAAATGCTTATATATATATATATATATATATATATATATCATGTTGTGATATATTTGCCTTTTGAATTTGTAAATGCTAAACAACTCACATTCAAATATTATATTGATTTGTACTAGATTAATTAACAACAAACAACTCTCTCTAAATACTAAAATTTGTAAGCTTATTTATTTAAATAAATTTACTAGTACAAATATATAATATAAAATGCAGAAAATAAATAAACCCGTTAAAAGGATTTGAGGGGTATTTTTGTCTTTACATAGATTAGTACCATGGTATTAAATTCTATGTATTCCTAATATCACCAAATGTAAGGTATTAGTTATACATCCTATACTATATATGGTGTATTACTAATCCATGAATTCGTTATACATAGACCCTAAATTTCTACCAAATATAGTACTAAATAATATCATACAAATACATGGACTATTTCTCCTAATATTCCCTACCAAACGACTCAATATTATTTTTCAGTTTTTTGATGTTTCTACAACTTATTATATGAACTTTGTCATAATTAAGCTTTCTTCCTGTTGTCTCTGCCCAACCTATGTGTTACCATAAACTGGTATTCCATAAGTGATGATCTACTACAGGAATTCATATTAAAACCCTAATTTTTCATCAGATTAACTCTGCCAGTAGGCATCATGGCCAATGCCAGCGATGCCTGGCATACACTCCATGCTGATGAACAACCACCAAAACCACCATTGAACTATGCAATAACATTGAATAAAGTAGAAGAAAAAATCACAACGCCTATCCCTATAAAAGATATTACTTACATTCATGGAGAGACAACTGTATTCTGCGAGTGAGGAAGAAGAGGCTGAGACCATAATCATTAAAGAAGATTTACCGTTTGCCATAATTGGAAAATTTTCTTATGGCTGGTTAGAACTAGAAGAAATTCGTAAAATTGGTCCTTTACGGTGTGAGATTCCAGGCGGAATATAAGGGAGGATTCTTGAGTGATAGACACATCCTAATTCGCCTTACTATTATGGAATATTACGTGCATGTCATGTCAAAAATCAGCATATTTTTTGAAGGCTAAAGATGGGTATACTATCAGATACAACCTCTAAAGTGGGAACCCTAGTTCAAGCGAGAGGCGGAAACTACTACTGCCTTAGCATGGACCTCTTTTCCATCCCTATCACCTAATTTTTTCGTAAAAGAATCCTTCTTTATGATGTCTAAAGCAGTGGGAAAACTGTTAAATGTTGCCATGGCAACAATAAGCAAATCTAGACCTAGTTGTGTCTAGGTAAAGTTGGAAGTCAACTTATTGAAAGAATTTCCCAAACGGATCAACGTTGGAGTTATGAAGACATCTTCTGGGGAAATCATCTCAACATGTATAAAAATCTGATACGATTACACGCCAAAGTATTGCAAATATTGCAAACTTTAAGGCATGGGCATGATTTTCATCGAGAGGGTTTAAAAAGATAAGTAATCAAGTTGGTCGGGGTTGGTCAAATATAAACAGGTCAGATTCAATATAAGCAACTACATAAAATTCAACTCTACCTCAACACAAATAATGAAATCGAGGAAGTATGTGTTTGATATAATGTTAAAATGAGTACGAGAGACTGTATTTTTTAAAATTTTAATTGTGGTCTTGTCTCCATCATTGTAGTAAATATACGTTACTAATATATGTATCCACGCGATGCACATATAATATTAATATAGTATTTTTTATTTATTTTTTATTGTGATATCTTGTTTGAGTATACTAAATCATATTACCTTACAAAAGTCCAACTATCGTATTGTTCCTCATTAATGAAATGTAATACCTCCCCCTCTGTCACGCCTCACGCCTACACCCTGGACGTGACCGACACTCTAGAACCATCACTGATCCCAAGAGAATCCTTGGCCTTGCTTACTACTTAGGGGAAGACATTACTCAACAACAAGAACTTCAAATGCACAGATTAACTCAATTGTCTCAACTATTGAATAAATTCAGAAAAGTCTGGAAATATTCAAATAGCCATAAGAAGGCAACTCAAGTCTCAAAAACTTAACAAAGGAAAAGGAAAAAGACTCCTCTACTACTACTGTCTATGAATCCTTTAAATACTACAATAGATGTCGGGAAAAGACCCACAATATCTTAATAAATCTAAAGAATGTAAACTTGGAACCCTTCGGAAAGCAAAGAGGTTTACCAAAGCTAGCTAGAATGAAATGGGATCAATGAAGTGCTTGTTCATGACCCTGAACACCTATATCGTATCATAAATAAGATGCATATTGAATGACCTCAGTACATTGAATGTACGAGCATGTAAGGGGAAAAATGAAACTTAAGCAATTGAACGGATAATCTGGGAAGACGAAGAAATTCCAAAATCCATCCCGAGCAAAGATTCCAAAAAAAATGAGAATATAAAATGCAAGGATATGAAAAACCTAATATCGGTGTGAGAGTATGGGAATTGAACAGATGAGAGAGTGAAGTATTATTGAATTTAAAACTTTTTGGCCCTTTAAAATTGTTTCAGTTCACGCGACAGTTGGCGAAGTAAGTCTCATCTGCAGACCTACTCGGTGATGCGCTGAATGGTATTTTAGCTCACCGAGTTTTATAGAATTCCCAACAATTTAGGGGTTCGAATAGCGGACATAATCGGGTTTGCCGACCTGTTCGACGAGTCGCTGACTGAGCTTTTGGATCGCTGAGTTTTACAGAATCCCCACATCAAGCTGGGTGGTTCAAACGATGGTCTAAATCGGGCACGCCGACCTGTTCGGCGTGTCGTCGATTGGAATTTTACCTCACCTATTGCACATTTTTCAACACTTTTAACTTTTCAATTTGCAAAATCAACACCAATTATTCAAAAGCAAAGTTTAAAAAAATCACCAAAAACATGGGTTGCCTCCAAGGAAATGCCTTATTTAATGTCATGGCATGACAAAAATACCAATTCAAACTTCATTTTTTGAGATTGGCCGTTGTGTCACTAGGCAACCCTCCTTTTGGCTTTGGGTTCAAATGAGATGAAATTCAACCCATTTGCGTTCCAATTGCCTGATGGACACTGGGTGCGAGGTGATCATTTTATTAAGTGTAGAGACGTCCTCTTTCATTTCCTTCAAAACTTTGTCTGACCCTTCCACCTTAATGAAAAAGCTCTCAAGCATGTCTTCCGTACGAAAGTTCTCCGGGTCAGCATTTTGCTCCTTAGGCTTTTGATGTTCCTTATGTTCATGGGGTGAAACGTATCTTTCCTTGTCACCATCCCTTTCGTTCCAATTAGCATTACGATCACGCCATTGTCTGTGACAGTCTCTCCATAGATCATCTCTATTCAAAGTCGAATTTCCACCCGTCCTTGGACAGTTTGGAAGAAAACCTCCTCCTTGGTTTGCAAGGAAGTTAACTTCCTCGTTATACAGTTCTTGAAATTGTGCTTCTTCATGGTTTGCTCCACCAATATCCACAATATTTACACTCTTCAACCCACTACACATCACATTTTTCGACAATATTTCCAGCTGGGTCATCATTTTTTCCATATTTTGGTCTCTATTGATCCTTCTGGATCTACTCTTTCGTCATCCTAAAAGTGAGAGGAGACACTTGGTCCTCACGATTGCACCATGCTCTATTGATCTTGGTCATGCAATCAAGGAGTTGAGAGGCTACCTCTTAAAGATGTTGTATTATACCTCTGGGAACAAGTTGATTAGCAACACCTTTGTTCACCGAGTCAAGACTCCTATAAAAGTATTGTAGCGGCACGTTGTTTGGAAGTCTGAGAGTCAGACATTGAAGTACAAACTTCTAAAATCTCAACCACGTCTAGTGGATTTGGTCACCGTCCAAGCGTTTGAAACTCTGTATACTATCCCTTAATATCATCATTTTGATGGGGGAAAGAATCTCACAAAGAAATCCCATTTGAGTTCATCCCAAGTGATGATGGAGTTCCTCGATAGATCAGCTAACCATTAGGTAGCTTGACCCATCAAAGAGAATGGGAATTACAACCGAAGAAGAACTGACTTTTGTGATATGTTCTTGAACGAGAATGGACCATTAATGTCCACGAGGTTCTGAATATGTTCATGGAGATCTCCATGGGCAATCCCTCCATATAGGCCTTTCATTTGCAGGAGTTGTAGCATTGTGCTAGTGACATGGAAGACATCATTCCCCTCAACCGGAGGTAGTCGTATTGCACCAACACCACCCAATTGAATCGGGTCATTCACATCGTTATGATATCCAATATCATCTTGGTGGCCAACTTGGCTACCATTACTCTCGTTCACGCTCATTTCTTCCTCCGTTCAAAACAAGCCAACATACACACGAAACAAAGTAAGTCGAGTCAACTATAACACAAAAACATTACCACTTTAAACTTCAATAATAGAATTCGAAACAATGTATTTATTTTTTATTTTTCTCCTTCAATTTACTTAAAATAATCTATATATCATAAATCATATGTTTACTTAATTTGTTAAATAATAATAATTTAATTACATAATGAAATATATGAAGCCCAACAACTATACTTTATTTCTTATGTTATGGCATTATAATTATAATCGATTAGATTAATTAATTTAATTAAAGAAGAAGACAAAACAATGTATGAAACTCTTCCAATTCAAGGACTCTTTAAATTTTGAAACCAATTTTTTTTCATGTGTCGTGATTCAATGTGTCTCATTATTGAAACTCTTCCAGTTCAGTGACTCTTTGAATTTTGAAACCAACAATAAAATGTATGTGTCATGATTCAATGTGTCTCATTATTGAAACTCTTCCAGTTCAGTGACTCTTTGAATTTTGAAACCAACAATAAAATGTATGTGTCATGATTCAATGTGTCT